>JAJUPC010000775.1:0-82759 GCA_023614405.1 Avena insularis
ACTCCCATGACTTTGGATCTTGCTTCCCGACCTTGTCCATGGCGCGGAGAGATGGTGAGAAAAACCGCTAAACGCAGATAAGCGAGTTCTGGCTTTCCATAAGTCAAGCAAAGGCACAACCAAGAAATCATAATCACAGTGTAAAGGTTGTCGATCTTTATCTGCGTTGATGTTAAAGTAGTTCATAAGCTTGTTTGATAATAATCTCACATTTATATTAATATATACATCATTGTTCCTTAAATTTCAACTAACGCTAGCACTGTACTAAATTTCTCCTCTACACTTCACTCTTAAATCTCATAATATATTTTTGTTCATACATAGAGCCCCGCTTTTGGTGCAGTGATAAAGGAGAGCGTAAAAATTAGGGAAGAAAAAATTATTGAAGAATTACAAACATTTAAGTTGATAAGCGTGAAGAACTTAGATATTTCGTAGATACCACCACCAATCATGAAGTCTAGGTTCTGGCCGAATACGATCATGATGAAACGGAACCTCATGGAACTGGTCCGGGAAGATGGACGATCGAGCACCCCTAGTCCACCTGCTTGTCACCCATAAGTGCCTTTCTGTCTTGTCATTCAGATATTTATTTTTGTATTCTTTATCCCCTCAATCCACAAATGTTGTGTAATCACCATCTTCTTAGTTTTATACATATATGTTCAGCTTGTCTTGCCTTACTATTCTTCCTATTCTATTTGTGTCTCAATATACATAGGACTTTAATATATTAATGTATCATTGTAATAGCCGGGAATCGGATGGTTAACCTAACACCTTTCAGATACCACCAGGGAGAAAACTATGTCCGGCAAATTATACGATTCAGCATTGGTTTACATTGATGGTAATACCTCAATGGAGACTTCACTCGGGGAAGTTGGTAGGTTGAGAGCTCCTCCCTAGTCACCACTTATGCTCCACCTCAAAATTTTTGCTCTATTTTTAGATTTGTGATATCATGCATCTTCCATATTTTCTATCTCAATCCAACCAAATATTTCGCAATGCCCTCTGCCTAGTTCATGCATCATATATATTGGGTATGTTTTCCTTACTATTCTTACATTTCCATATACGTCTCATTACACTTATTGAATTATAGGTGATCAGTATCTTTTATTATCGGGGGAATCAGCTGGATTCGGGTATGTAACACCACCGGTTACGAAAAGGGCAAGTGGCTTCTATATGACATTGCCAATCCCTGGATGATTCATTGGCCCATAATACAGAATAAGATGAATAACACTTGTAAAATATAAAAGTGTATCATAAATATAAAAGATTGATACCATTATTACAATAAAAGCTTGGCCCCAAGGCTAGCTCAAATTATTCAGGTAACCCAACATAAAATAGTAAATCTCCATTCTTCATTGCTAGTAGACAAGTGCGGTGGGTACGTGGCCTATATCGATTACTCGAGAATCGGAATATCCTGCGACATAAGCATAGAAGCCCGAAGAATTGACCATGGAATGTATGGCAAGTAGAAACTAGTAAAGGGACAATAAATACTAACATCTACATACATGTCGGCAAGTGGAGCTGACCCCTTTAACTGCATTTTACGTCTTTGTCCCTGCTTTCGCAAACAGTTTTTGATTTTCTTTGAAAATATCCCAATTAAGTTAACCCAACAATATTAAAGCAATTAAGAAATTAGAATGAGCGAAACATCATGGAATCAATATCAAAGCAACTCGGGGCGTCCATAACCCGGGGACACGGCTAATCGATTAGATTATACACCTGCGAGGTTAGTACACTACCCATGTGAATTAGCATTATTTCGTACCTCACTCATTTTGGGTGATAATGAGAGAAGATCAGAAAAGACCGTTGGGAGAGTAGCTCCCCAATCCAGCACTTTTGATCCAGCCCTGCAAAATTCTACATCTCACAGATCACAGCGGGTTCGAGTTACCACAACCTACTAAGTCAATAACGCCCATTTCATTATTGGCACATGGTTGTACCGTAAGCTAAAATAAAGAAGCCAATCATTTTCTCTCGATGCAGGTGACTTTCATAATGATACCACCAAAATTTATCAATGCCATCACACCGGAGATTCGATGATTAATTGTCTTTTTTGTTTACATAAACAACACATTTAGAAACAACTTTCCGGTAGTGTAACCCAGCCCTCGTTCATTTCCAGCATGGCTAACACATACCAGCGGTGGATGTCTACAAGAAAGCCCACATGACAGGCAGATAATCATCTCCTGCCATCTACAAAATACCACGACAATGCATTAAAAATAGTAGAGACAATATCATGAACAAGGTAGCATCTACACCTTTGGTTACCATGATCGGAAGAACAATCCGGAACCACGACAAGCGTTACTTTCGTCACAATCTACGATACAATTGCGTTATAAACAACCATCACAACCCTTATGCAACAAAAGATGATGCATGAATGCATGCGCGACAAATGGATTGATGCTACAGCAGCACCATATAATCCTATTGCGTGAAAGCTACTGAATGCAGCCATGGAAATAATTTAAGCTGAGAAAACTATTATGCAATTCATAATGCTCAAAACTAGAGCTAAGTAAATAATTCACTGATAGCATACTGTTTTGTAAAATCTTGAGAAAATTCTACTGTATAGGCATTTCTATTTAAGGAACAGTACCAATTGGAATTTCTCAAAAATTATAACTCACAATGGTGAAATACTAGAAGGCCATAAATAGTTTAACGCAAAAGTTTTCACAGCAAACCTATCTTTTTAATTCACTTTGAGGTTCCCCTTGATTCTACTGAATCTGGGATATTATTTTCAATTTTTGGAGTTACAGATCTTTTTTCTGAATTAATTACTCAAAAGAGGCATTACCTCATTTAATTAATCTGGACAAAATCTTGCTTCAAAAGTGTAAAAAAGTACGAAAGATTCTAGAATCTTGCTGAATCTACACATATTTTATTTGCAATTTTGGCCTAGTAAATTAATTTCTATGAATTTTACAAGTTTCAGCTATTATACATAATTCCAAATTCATTTAGAAAACTTTCTTTCTTGGAGTCAGCGATAATTTGACAATTCAGCCCATTGTGTGACTTCTTGACTGATAAATCCGGCACCACTTGTGGTATCCCTCGTGCTGGCAGTCTGGGATTCGACTGGCCGATCTGTCATTGGCAATGAAAAGCAGATCAGACAGCTCACCTCGTCAGTAGCGAGCTTCGGCAATGACAATGTCAGCAGCGAACTCGGTGAGCGTGCGCTCCGGAAGATCCTCGGCGGCGTAAGCGGTGCAACGGGAAGGCGGCGATCCGCAGGCGGTGAGGCGGCCGCGGGCACCTACGTGCAGGCTGGCGGGCGGCTGAGAGCAGCGACGTCCCGGCTTGCTCCGGCGAGCAATGTGACCTTCGCTACGAGAACAAGGGAAAAGAAGACCGCAGAAGCGAACGGTGAGAGTACGGACATCAAAGCGAAGAGAATAACGAGGCGGCTTTCGTGGCGGAACTTACGAGGCGGCGGCTGACAATGGAAAATTCCAGGCTTCGAACTAGGGTTTCCGGTGGTTGAGGGAAAGTGGTGGCGGAGTGCAGCCAGAAGGCCCAGTTTGGGGGAGAGGGCGGCGGTTGGCGACCAACTTGGCGAGGGTCCTTGGTAAATGATGTCTGATCCGAACGCAGTGGTAGGGATGACATTGAACCCACTTTGTCTGTTGACTATGAGCGTTCATTTAGAAGTAAAACCAATTTGCTAAAGCGCTCTTGTGAGGTGAAGCGGTGGCGGCGGTTAAGTAATTGGCAGGTGGGCTAGTGGGCTGGGCGAGCGGCTCTGCAGAAGGTTAAGATTAGTTTTTTTTGTTCTTTTGTTTTATTCTTTTTGCTTTCTTGTTTCTTTCGCAACTTTTATTAGATTAATCCAAAATAAATTGATTTTTGTTTTCATATTTTCTAAAATACAGGATCATCCTGAGACCAATTTTAGCAACGAATGTCTATTTCAAACTAGTGACTTCGAGTCCTTCTATTCCTTTGTGAAACACTTGGTCGCCGTCTGGAATTTGAATAAAGTTTGAATTTCACTACAAAGTCTAAAGCTTACATGACCCTCATTTGATCACAAAATCGTCACGATGGTTCATCTGTAGCGACCTTGTAATGAAATAAATCGTCAGTAGGCGTCGCCAAAATGAACTATAAGCGATTTTTGAAATGCGTCATAGCAAATCTATGTGATATTGGATAAATCTTAGCCTCTGTAGCCATTCAATATCGTCATGGACTCATCTAATGAGCTAAGTCCCAGATCCGGCGTGGCTGATCCGGCGGTAACAAAATTGTAATATGAAATAAAATACGTGTGAAATGCAATTCAGCAACCCAGTCCATTAGGTCATTTATGGGCCAAGCCCAATAATTCCATTTTCTAATCAATTCCGTTTAGCACCATGGCTCCAAGCCCGGCCTATTGGCCTTTTATTTCTGACGAGCCTTTTTCTACAATGATTTTGTTACGCATTTTTTGAATTATTCTTTGCTGCAATTTAATATTGTTTGAGCCACAGCCATTTAAAAAAGCCAAAATTATTTGGATCATTCTTACTAGCCAAATATCTTTTGGATCTAATGAAGCGATCAAAACCAAAATCAAATAAATTTTCTGAAATGACATCAAAAATTATAATGTATATTTCAATCAAGCGATGATACACATAACACGGAATATAAAACATTTGGAGATATATGATATCTACAATCATTCATAATTCAGACCACCCAAGACCATGTATAACTACTGAAAACATTATCTACTCACTTTTGAGTATGCAATAAAATCTTCATGCTTTAACTTCAGCCTTAGCTCACAACATAAGAAGAAAAGATGGCCATCAGAAATTCGAATGAAATTGCATCTTCTAATAGCATTAGAAAATTAGAAACACAATAAATAATGAATTTACAAGACAACTCCAAATCAGCAGTTACGAGTTCACAAACTTCAAATTGCTATTAGCACTCAAATATACGCATGTAGTTCATCAAATACCACGACCTGAACACTACGGTACTAGATAGAACAAATATACTAGCACATTAGCTCGAAGTACTCTTGTGTGTCTGAAAAGAGCAGCAACAGAAAATTAAGCAAAATACTCCACTTTAGGTTAAGCGGGCAACAAAAGCAGGAACCTAATAAGCGCTTCAGACGATACCTTTTTCCACATCACATAGGAACACAAACCAAAATAATATGTCATGGAACCTTGGCCTATCAACCAAAAATGTAATAAAGGGAATGAGATGGGGAGAGATCAAGACTATCTAATCCATAAAGGAACACCCTATGCAATTAAGCGACGTCTTGTCTCGGCTGCAAATGTGGTAACATGTGAAAGGATAATCGCTTGACTGGCAATGAACTAGCTCTAACTAGATGAGAACAATGGTTTGGGTCAATAAGGATCAAAGAATGCTACTCTTGCATAATCAAACTAATGCATTACAGGGTTATTAAATGATTTGATCTAGTAGCATGGTGAACTCCGAATTTGACTAGCAAAGGCCTTATATTCAAAAATCACATATGGATTTAACATATTCTCAATATGAATATTACCAATTGTTTTTCTGATTCCATAAACCTATCGTCGATCACCTACTAGTGCCTTGCATATGGAATTAAGTATGCCTAGATGAGCTTATGTACACTACAACACATCATATACATTTCAATTTATAAAAACAACATGATTATGCGTTATACATAATAACTCCATACTGCATCTATAGACCACCCACAATCTACAACACAATAGGAGCTATAAACCAACCAGAAGAAGTACCACACTCCTGATGATCAACATACCCAGGAACCTATTTATTAATTCACTCATTAATACCAGCAGTATTACACATGATTAATTACGAACAGGGAACTAGAGGAGTTGAACTCTATAAATTGCGAGTAGTAGTACACCCACATGCTACGTACCACAAATGGTACAAGTCAGGATACCTAATACAACCAAATTACAAAAACTTTTTTACCATGGCTCCACCCCGGCATGGGCGTATCGCGTGATCTTACAATGGGAGCTAAGAAGTGGTGAATAGCACCAATAGCCTGATCAAAGTTTATAATAAATGGCAAGCAACGGATGGTATATAAAGTAGCGACAAGCGAAAGAAATAAGCTTTCTGTTGGTTGAGGTTAACAGTCAAAATTATATTGAAACAACATATGATTCCCCGGAAAAGGCTACACTACATATCTGATGAAAGTTCATAGCGGAAACACCTCCCATTCTTTGGATGAGGGTGGCATACTCCAAGTCTACTCAAGTATATTGTTAAATAAAACAATTCATATAACTAGGTTAGCTTTTATGCAAAACCATAGCTTGGGCACTTGGCTGGTTTCTGGTTACACCATGCTCTTGTCTGAAACAACCTTGGTATTACCAATGGCAGTAATGTAGGAAAATCGTAAAAAGAATTTGGAAACTGTGATTTAGGAAAATGTATTTTTCCTCCCAAGGATCTATTTAGTGCTAAAATTCTATAGATGTTGGAACAAGAAGTACTATATTACTACATGCCCAGTCACTTTTATCTGTGACTAGATCCAATCTTGTATTAGCATTTCTCCATTGATCACGAAATACGGAAGCAATGTATGTGAGATATAAAACAAAACAAAATTAGTTTCTTTACTCACACTCTTGTTTTCATCATATACGAGATGCTCCAACTCCCCAACAACCCAAGATATATACACTGTGATGGTAACCATGTCAAAACTAAATAAAGTGAGGTCACAGACATCCACATAAATATAAGTGCATAGTGACTCTGATAGACAAAGCATAGCTCATCAGCCTTATTGTATACACTTTAAGAACATAGATAGCACAAAGGTGTGTTGTGACCTTCTCTGGATAGTGACCACTTCTAAAACATATCCCCCTCAGAATGAATACTTTCACTCTTGCATTGGTTAGAGAACAATAAATACGAGAAGTGAGAACATTAAAACATAGGTAAAATTTGGCTCATGCTCTATACAAAATAAAAAGGAAATGCTAATTTCTTTAAAAATATTCCACTAATTATACATGTTCTTATTGACTTATAACCATGATATAAGAGCTAGAGAATAAGCACATTATTCTTGACTTATTATATCCATGATATCATCTGGGAAACTTACCAAGACAAACAAATCATGACGAAGATTAGAAGAATTCCTTATCTGCTTTAAAGAGCAAGAAGAATTATAAGAACCAAGTAACATAGTGCGAAGATCGCGGGCACTGAGTAGTGCTCTGAAGTGCATGATCCTCTTGCTATAAGTGCATACTCTGGCATGGATGGTGAGGGACAGGTAAAGATCCCCAAACAACTCAACAATTGACGCCCACTAGGGGTATTGAACACAGTCTTGAGCTTTACACCAAGTGTGTTGGGGAAAACAACCGAATGACCATGTTGGTAGCACTGCACAAAAGCATAAGTAATCAACTGAATCTTGAGGCATACAAGCTCAAAGATATGATCAGCTAAAGCCTCAACAAGGCAATAATAAATCTTTTGCAATCACAATGTCATTACATAATCTAAAACCTAATAGCGATGACATATTTTATTCCTAAATGAACTGCAAATCCTTACCAATGAGATGTTATACAGGAAATGGTTCATATGAAGGAAAAGTTATAGTGATCAATATGAAGGAATACAGGAAAGAGTTGAATAAGCGGGACAGTACAAAACTTCTACACAAACTAAGCAGGGAGATTGTAGTATTCATCCATGAGTTAATAGGAACATAATTAGTTAAAGAAAACACAAATGACCAATCATTTCCCACTTAGCTTAATGCACATAGGAATGAAACCAGCAGACTAGGAGAAACAAGCTGGGGGCAACACAGGAAGATGGAGACAGCTTCTTTGAGCCTCGGTTGAGGTGTTACCTTTGCTTGTGGTTCTTTGTCTAGGGCGGATATGATGGATACAAGCGATTGACTTTTGTGACACCAGTATGGACTATATATAGTCTTCAAATAGTTGTGCCTGAAAGATTGTATGCCAGTTCATGTAAAAGAATATTCTAGCAAACAAATTTGCTTTATGAAAGTATTCTGTATAGAATGAAATGCAGTCACTAGTTATTGTAAGTTATTGCCTTCAGCAGAAAATATTACATATATAATGCAAAAAATGATGGAAAAAGATAACGAGGAAGGAGATCGCGATGTACAATTCACTAGCAAACAAGTTTGTAATTATTTGTTTCTCCTCATTCTTATAGTCAACAAGTTTTGGTTAAGTAAACAGAACATGGTACATCCATGGTCTTGCAAAATACTGGAATTTTCTATACTGCTACTGTGATCCTTTAAGAAAACAAAAAGAACAAAACAAATAATGTTTAGGGTGTTGGATAAGATGCCACGGAAGGACCATATCCACTTACAGACATGGATGTACCAAACAAAAGATAGTTGCCACATTGATGTACCAAAAAGGACCATATCACAGTTTATAGAGTAAAACATCATTCATCTTTCGTCTATAAAAGTGTCTAGTGGAAGCCTACAAAACACTTATGAAGAATGCACAAAATAATATTTGTAAGTCAAAATATAACAAAGCAAGCAGCTGCAATTCAGCTAATCATTTAGATTAGGCCATATGCACTCTTGAGACACTATCCGGGGCGCTAGAATGGATTTCCTGGCGGCCAGGTCTTGAATCCCTTCGAACTGGGATATTTCCTTGCGTCGGCCTAAGCAGATAAATAGAAGCGTATGCATTTATGCCGCTGGCCAGTTCACAAACTATCGCTAGCGGCCAAGGTAGCTATAGCGTTGGAAGCTTGCGTGCTTAAATGAATATCCTTTTTTCTGGTATTTTCTCATCAAGTGTGCGATTAAGCTCCTGCAAATAAATGCCTTAGGGGAGCAAAACTAAGCGAGAGGATATAAGCAGAAGTGCTAACAATTTGCTCCATCTAGGGGCATTAGAAGCACCAAGTTGATTTGATTTTTACCACCACCATCTTTTGCTAACAAGGGAAAGTTATCTTGGTATATTTTCATTCTGGACTACCTCCATTACAGGTCGGGGGGTTGGTGAAGAGACTTTGTCGGGCGTCGAGTTATCTTTGTGGTGGCGTAGATTGCCCTACGGACACCAGATTTATGCATCTTACGGGTGGCTCCTTGATCAGATCTTGAAGCCGATATTCGGCAACAAAAAAAATCTAGAAGGAGTGCGAGTAAACAGACATGATTGAGCATGAACAATTGAAGAGGATAAAGGAATCGAGCGGTGGATGGCTGGATGAGCATTGATGGTACTTACTTGTAGGTGAAGTGCATTGGTACTCGTCGATCCAATTTGTCACGATACACAACTCTCGGATCCGGCCTGGCGGCCTTAAGCGGTGCCACGAAAACGAAGGATGAGGATAGCTCAAGTAACCCGGAGCTCAGACGAAGGTGTGAGGTAGGTGGTGATCTTGATGTCTTGCGGTGGGGAGAAGGAATGCGGAAGCCCGGTGGAGGAGTGCTTGACGAAGTAGGAGAGGTGCAGTGATTCGGGCTAGGTTTTTCCGCCAATGAAGGTAGCGGAGGAAGTTGGTGTGGACGAATGACATCATATTAAGCGGTGGTGCGCAAAGGAGGAGTGCAGGGTGGGAGGCGCCAGCAGAATAGGAAGAAAGGCGTGACTGAGAGAAAGGAAGAGGCGGTAGCTAGGATCGTGTGTGGGATGTGGGTGAGAAATGTTTAGGGTTAGGGTTTTGCCCTTTCTCTTCTCAAATGGTTTCGCTGTTTAACTATAGACACATGAACATGCCACGTAAGAATAAGCTGCTGATGTAATGATGAGTTCAATTAATTATTTTATTTTAGACAATATAGCGTTTTAGGTGGTGGTAATGCGACTACAAATAAAAGGATCAAATATGTCTGATGTAGATTGACGATTTCATCGAGATAAGTGATGATTCTAACAAAAGCGTCATAATTCTCTGAGTTTTGACCTCCAAATAACCCTCGACCATCTTATGCGAAATCATCCTTAAATCTATAATGATTTCATTTCCCATCAATCTGAGAAGGTCTAAGTTGACACATTTCTTGTAGTGTTTGATAAAGATTCCTTGAGCCGCGAGAATGACATAGGTGATAGCACAGGACCAAATCTAAAATTTGGGGGATGTGACAAGACCTAACCCCTGAAAGATGAATCTCATCCGAAGTTATTAGCCGGCGTGTAACAAATGGGTGTGGGTAGTCCTCCCGGATGTCATCCCTCCACGCTCCCAAGTGGCTTCCTCTTGATGTGGTGGCTCCATTGCACCTTGCAAAACCCTGATTGTCTTGATACGGGTAATCCTCATTGTCTCCAGAATCTTGACCCGGCTTCTCCTCATAGGTCAAGTCATTCTCAAGCTGAACCTCCTCCTAGGTAGTAGCGCAGTGTCTCTCAATGGTGTATCCACCAAGCCTCAGGATGGCACTTCTTCATTTGGGATCGTGGAACACATTGTGAGCAGCCAGACGAGTCTCTGGCAACTCTAGCGATATAAGCAACTTCTCCCTTGCATTATAAGACCCGATCACGGTCCAATAAACGGAGTGCCGACTTACCCTTAATTCCAAATCTCTTGATTCCCTGCAAGTGGCTTGACACTCTGAGGTATGCTCTATCACCTATATCTGTACACCACTTCCTTGCGCTTGGCGTCGGTAGTAGCTCTTACGCCTTGAGCGTACCTTGGTCATCCCTAATCAAAGCGACCTTCTCCTCGAGGCGTCGCTTGATCCAAATCAGGTCAAACAATAGCTGATTTCTCCCTACTCCCATCCCATAGCAGTAATGGTGTATCAGCACCGTTTCCCCATCTGATACGTAGAAGCGGTGATGTCTTGATGCTTTGGTCACGATAAAGCTGTTGTTGTAGGAAAACTTCAGCATCTGGCGGAATTCTCATCCCAACTAGGAAGGCCATGAGCCAAAGGCGCGAAGCTCTCGGATATATCTTCCAAAATCTGGTTCACCCTCTCCAGTACATCCGCATCGATGCATGGGTGAAAATGTGTGCTAAACTCAATCTAGTCCCAAGTGACTACATTGCAGCTGGCGCCGGAAGTGTGAAGGTAAATTGGGTGCCTCCTATGGAATACTATACTCTTGGGAACTCCGTGTAGGCACACAATTTTGTCCATATATGATCTTAGCCAACTTTGCACTTTCGTGGCAGAGTCGTCTTCCTTTGTTATAAAGTGAAATTTTACCTTGGTCAATTGATGGTGAACCACACTACCCAAATGGAGTCATATCTTGACACTAGTCCTAAGAGCAATCTACATGTGATAAAATCCATTTCCCCACTCTATCCCACCCAATCAGCGGCATGGGCAATGGCTGTATGCTTGAGTCCTGTTAAAGCGGCTTACGGTATTCCGCCTTATATTGGCTACATACATCATGAAGGGAGATATGCTCCATGCGATCTCTCCACTTCATATGTTCCACCGAATCTGTCCTTTAGGTCCCGCTATACATCTTATTGTATTGCCGGATGTATGGAGAATCGGCGAGTCATGGGCTTCTATGAGAAGTCAACTTCCTTATCTTGGATCGTTAGGGGCGCTTTAAACTTGACTATCCATACCACAAAAGGTTCCTTGCTCATCCTGGAGAGATTCCCTTACTCGATCCTCCTTCATCTTTCCTTTACTTCATCAATCTCTTTGTCTCCCACTTGAGCCTTTTGATTACATCACATGGCATGGATTTGGACTTCCATTGCTGCCAAGTATCCTTGAGACACTACCTCCGATCCTAAGGTCAACGAATTGGTGCTTGCACAAATCCTAAGACGATTCCCCAATTGTCGATCCATTGGCATAAAACCTTCCGGCTCGAGTATACCTTACTACATTGGCCTTTCTCATTGGGTATTGATATGATTCATATCATAGTCCTTGATAAGTTCCAGCCATCTCCTTTTCCTCATATTCAGATTCCTTCGTGTTAAATATGTACTTCAGGCTCTTGTGGTAGGATTGTACACATCTGATGTTTTTCCCATTAAAGTAATGCCTCCATACCTTGAGTAGCATGAACAAGCGATGCTAGTTCCAAGTCAGGTGTGTGGGATAATTCCTCTCCATGGTGTTTAAGTTGCCCTTTGAGGCATATGACAGCCTACTCTCCATCTTGCATGACAGCACTCCCAAGTCCACTATGAGAAGCATCACAGTACATGGAAATCCTTTTGAAGATAAAATGGTAACACCTGAATAGAAGCGCCACGGTCACTAGTCGGCGCTTGAGTTCACGAAAGCTTCAGCTTCACACATCCGTCCATTCAAACTTCCTCTCCTTCTTCAGAAGTTCAGTCATCGGCTTAGCAATCTTTGGAGAAGTTTTCAATGAACCTCCCACATAATATCAAAAGGCCAAGTCCCAAAAGCTCCGGAATCTCTCCCGCATTCTGAGGCGGCTTCCCACTTTCGAGTTACTTGCAGTCCACTTTGGCTTGGATCAACGGCGACTCCTTCTCCACGACACCACGTGTCCAAAGGAAATAACTTGATGTTAAGCCAGAATTCACTTGCACGAATTTTGGCATATAACGTGTTCCTTGGCTTCCTCCACCCAATCAATGGCAGATGTTTATCTCATGCTTTCAGCATCATCCTTGGAATATGCTCGGTATGTGTCATCAATAAACACCACCACGAACTTGTCCAAGTACTCCATGAATACCTTGTTCATCCATGGTCATGAAATATGCGGGGCATTCGTTGGTCAAAAGACACTAGCCTTTATACTCATATAAACCATACCTAGTGGTGAAAGCGGTTTTTGGTATGTCACTCCTCCCGGATCTTCAATTGGAAATAGCCTGATCGCCTTGAGATCAATCTTGTAACACCTTTGCTCCTTCAGTTGATCAAACAAATCATTTATGTTGAAGCGGAGTAGGTATTTGTTCTTGATGGTCACCTCATTCAGCGGCGATAGTCCACCACTAATCTCTTGCTTTGCTGTCTTTCTTCTCCACAAAGCGAGCAGGCAATTTGCACCCCATGACTGACGAACTAGGCTGAATGAATCCTTGTCCAACTGCTCTTTCGAGCTGCTTCTTCAATTCCCTTCAGCTCATCCACATCCATCTTATATGGTCTCTTTGCTATAGGTCATGTTCCCGAGCAGCCAGGTGCGATGAAACTCCACTTCTACCGTCGGTGGCATCCTGGCAGCTCTTACGGCTGCGTCGGGGTAATCCTTAATCACGAACCACAGTATCCATGCTAACCCCTTAAGAAATTCAGCTTACACCTTCGGTCGCATGACCTTCGACTTGAACTTTAATTCTCTTACCATCCAGGGAGTTTTAGGTGAAACAACTTGGCATTGTCTGTGCTGATCTATGTGTCCCTCATGCATAGACATCCAATCCATACCGAATAACATCCCTAACCCTTGTGATTCCAACACTACCGGATGTGCAACGTGAAGTTGTGTGTTCCAATCCTCACACGGTTAAGTTCGTGGCATCCTTCTAGCTATCGCATATCTCCTCTAGGTGAGCTTTCGCTCCTAATAGACTCTTTCATAGACTTCGATGGGTAGCTTATACTTATCCACAAATGCCCTTGATGAATGAATACGATGCACCCAGTGTCGAAAAGTATAAGTCTGTGACGGTGAGTGTTGATTGAACTTACCAATCACAAGAATCAGGCTCATCTGGGATCTCCTCCACATTCATGTAGTTCAACTTTAGTAACCCTTCTGGTTGTTGGTTGGCTTCAGTCCCTTCCTCTCGGACGAGTTGTCGGCATAATGTCCCTACATCCCACACTTGAAGCATGTCACCTCACTCGGATCCTTCTTCACAAAGCTGCGATCTGCAGTTTAGCGGTCATGTCCACCGTGTCCCTCTAAATGGTGAGAGTGTCTCCTTGTGGCTGTGGTGGCTGCTCTTGTGTGGTTGTCATAAGGCGATGTCCATCGCCTCATGCTGTGAGTGGCGGTCACTTGGCTCCCATGGTGTCCATGGTCCCCACTCCATGCTTGGGTATCCATCATATGAAGTCTTGAGACTTGTGATGTGAACCAGTGGTGATTGTTGCTCTTTCTCTTGAAGCTTTCCACCTAGCTTGTGCTTCCCTTCCAAGATCTGGCCTTGTCCATAAGCTCCTGGAAGAGTAGGGCAATAAACCACCAATGCTTCTGCACTTTGAAAGCTCATCGGTGAGGCCATCCAGGAATCTCTCCTCCTTTTGCATCGGTGTCAGCATCCTCGGATGCATAGCAGGAGACAGGTTGTTGAACTCCTCAATGTACTCAGCCACGGTGCTTGATTGGTTTGGCGCAAGTTGCAAAACTCCTATTCCTCTTCAGAGCTCAGAACTCCTACAGAAGACACGTGGTTGGTCTGAAACCTTCCTCCAAACATTGCCCAGAGTCACGGTGTCTAAGCGGGTGGGTGATCTGAAAAGTGTCCCACCAAGAAAGCGGCTGGTCCCTCCGGTGGGTGGCGGCAAACCTCACCTTCTCAGCATCAGTGCATCCAACAGTTACCAGATCCTAACCTTGTTGGCCTGAAGCGCAGCAGTCGAGAAGCGCCATTGGTTCCATTGCAGTAGAAGAGAGAACTTCAATTAGCTGGCCTTAGCAACTCGAGGAAATCAGTGAGAGCATCTCCACTGAGGCTGGTTGTTCCCCATTATTGTTGTTGTTACGACGCTTCCATGAACTGGGTCACATAACTTGGGTCAGCTGTGCCTGAGCTGCCATGAGCTGCTCCTCAACTTCAGTGATCAGGTTTCTGGCGGGGAGGCATCTGCGGTTTATAGCGCAGTGTAAGCTTAGAAAGAATCAGCTACGATAATAGGTTCTACCCATGCATTATGATCAAGCAACAACAAACAATAGCGAGACAATCTCAAGCAAGCAACACATCAACAAACAAGTGATCCAGCAACATCTCGAGGGTTATCCTAGCTTGAGTATATACCTGCGAAATAGTTTTACAAGAGTTGGCAATAGTTAACTTCTAAACGGTTGATCAACTAAGCAACAAAACAACAATCTGCCGCAGAACAGTCAATAGCGTTCACGAATTTTTCTACCTGACTTAGAGGCTCATCAGAACATTGTAACTGATTTTTTGCACATACGGTACAGAGAGTTTCGCACCAGCCCTATTTTTTTTCAGATTTTCCCAGATACCAGTAAAATACAGAAAAATCGTACTGATCTTAGCTCGCTGTGTCAGCAGAAAACTGCAGCGAAAATAACACAGATAGTAACCAAACTTGCCATAACTCTTTCTATAAGATTACGCACAAATAATTCCTGGGATATTGGAGTACACACAAATAAGCAACTAAACACTCTTAAACTAACGTATTAAGTTTCACATCGATCGAGACTAATCCTAATGATTTTTACCTATGAGGACTATTTGGTGGACTTCTATCTACTTCTTGAAGAGGTTGCGGTAGGTCCTTGCACGGTCATCGTTAGGCGGCTTGGTTCACAGTTCAACCAGCCATTGATATTACACCTCTCTACAGATCATCACTTGAGATCTCAAACTCCACCTCTTCTGGATCCTCCTCTTCTTCACTCTTTCACTCGGTACCAGCTGCAACAACCTCATCTCCTCCACCATCTATCCGTTTCCATCATCATCATCCTCGTCCTCATCATCATCATCATTCCCTTTGTCATCATCATCCCCATTGTTGCCACCATCTCCATTGTCATCATCAGAGGGTGGATTCAGCTACTTGCTTGAAGAAGCGGCAATCACAGGCTACCATAGCTTCAATAGTTTGATCCCTTTCTGGGCGGTCCCTTGCAGCTGTTGTATGTTACGGGTGTTCTCCACGATTACCATGAAGATGAGCTATGGTTGCATCTCACAGCTATCGGGGCATTCTCCGGGACTCCCACAGCTTCATGCGGTGTCAATCTCCTGTCCTTGGACCACCATACCATGCTAGCAAAATCTGCAATCTCCTTTATCATCATCACTTTCTCAGCTAGAGCTCCATTCTCCCTTTCCATGTCCTCTATGTGCCTCGGCGGAGGCGGCATGTTGTTCTGTCGCCGGGTAACCAAAATCGCCCATCTTCATCACGCCTCCCATAGTCACGGTAGGGTGAATGTTGTGGCGGCAGGTGTCGGACATGATGGCCTTAAGCGAGGCAGAGGCTTCATGTATGGCCAAGTTGATTCCAAGTCCCAGTTCGGTATGTTTGGTGTAGATCAAATGCACGGGGTTTGGCAAGCGGCATCCCTGAATATGAAGGTGGTGATATCCCATGCATCCTCTCCATATCCATGGGTGTACAACCTTCTTCCCTTGAACATGGGCGTGGTAATCCCAGCAGCTTGAGAGCTGTGCTAGCTTGCCTTGCAAAGGGCCTTGGTGACTCCATGGTTGCATACTCAGTCTGACTTCTCCCATCTATCAAGTAAAAGAGGAAAGTGTGATAATAGCATATGGTAAGAATTTACGAGGTGAAAGGCATAAGATGTAAAGACAGAGTTAATATAGGCTTTAATAAATCTATGGCTTCTAATCCAATCCTAGGTCACGATCCTACAGTCGACACACGGGCTCGATACCATCTTGTAACACCCTTGATTACGAAAAGACCGTGGCTTCTATGTGACATGCCAATCCCTAGATGGGTTCATTGGCCCACAATAGAATAAGATGAATAATATAGCAAAATATCCGTGTATCATGAATACTTGAAGATCGGTACCATTATTACAATAAAAGCTTAGCTCAAAGGCTAGCTCAAATTATTCAGGTAGCAACATAAATAAAGCAAATCCTCCATTCTTCAAATTGCCCACAAGTGAACAAGTGCGAGTGGAGTGTGGCCTATATCGATTACCGGAATCGGAATATCCTGCAACTTAAGCGTAGCAGCCCGAAGGGTCAATACATGGAATGTATGGCAAGTAGAGCTAGTAAAGGAGACAATAGTGCTAACATCTACATGCATATTTGGCAAGTGGAGCTGTGTCTGGCTTGCATTTGCAAATAACTTTGTCCTACTTTCATAAACAGTTTTTGATTTTCTTTGAAAAGATCCCAATTAAGTTAACCCAACAATATTAAAGCAATTATGAAATTGGAATGAGCGAGAAACATGTCATGGAATCAATATCAAGCAACTCAGACGTCCATAACCGGGGACACGGCTAATCGATTAGATTACACACCCTGCAGGGGTTAGTACACTTTACCCATGTGACTTGGCCAGCCCAGCTCGTACCATCACTCTCATTTTGGGTGATGATAGGGAGAAGTCCAAGAAGAGACTGTTAGGAAGTAGCTCCCCCAATCCCGGCACGGGTCCAACCTACCAAAATTCTACATCTCTGGATGTCGGGTTTGAGTTACCACAACCTACTAAGTCAACCAACGCCCATTTCATTATTGGCATGGTTGTACCGTAAGCTACCAAATAAAAGCCAATCATTCTCTCTTGATACCTGGGTGCCTTTCCGCAATGAAACCACCAAAAATTATCAATACCATCACACCCAGGGGATTCATTGATTAAGTTGTTTTAGTTTTTCCAAACCAACTCATTTAGAAACAAATTTCAGTGATGTAACCCAGCCCTCGTTTATCATAGCATGGCTAAGCACATCTACCAATGGTGGTTCATCTACAAGGAAAGCCCTACCACATAATAGGTCATAGCATAGCGATAGTATCATCCTACACATGCATCTACAAATACGGCAATGCATTGAAAATAGTAGAGACGATATCATGAACAAAGTAGCATCTACTTGTCTTGGTTGTAGCGGTCGGAAGAACAATCCACACCGAGCAAGCGTTGCACTCGTCACAATCTACCGCGATACAATTGCAATCATAAACAAACAATCCACAAACATATGCAACAAATATGATGCATGAATACATGAAAGACAAGTGAATTGGTGCTACAGCTGCCACCTAATCCTAATCAATAAAGCTACTGATTGCATGCATGGAAAATAGTTTTAAGCGCAAGGAAAACTATTATGCAAGATATAGCACTTGTAAAACTAGAGCTAGAACTCAAATAATTCACTACCGGTAGTATACTGTTTGCCAAAATCTTGAGAAAATTCTACGCATAAATTATTGCTATTTAGGAACAGTACCAATTGGAATTACTCAAAAGGAATTATAAAACTCCCGAGTAATTAAAACACTACAGAAAGCCACTAGACAGTTTCTGCAGGAAGTTTTTTACTGTAAGCCTAAACTTTTAATTCACGATGAGATTTCCCTCATTCCTGAATCAGGAGGACATATCATCGCAATTTTTGGAGTTACGAGATCTTTTCTACGAATTAAATACTCTAAAAAGGCCATTAACTCATTTGATTAAACTTCTGTACTAAATCTTGCTGCAAAAGTAAACGAAATGGTACAGAAAAATTCTACACCGGCTCACTAGTCTACATAATTTTTATTTGCAATTTTGTTAGCCCCAGCGGTTTAATTTCTCATAATTTACAAGTTTCTCTGAAATCGCCAACTAAATGTCGATTAAAAATACCAGTCCAGCTGTGGTATTAAAATAGAAGTAGGAGTTTAGAAAATAATGTTTGCGAATCTTTTCCTTTCGATGGTTTTGCATGGAAAAGTATGATGCGATGGTATGAATGATGATATACAGAACCAAATCTAAAATTTACGGATGTGACATTATGACTTGAAATTCATGTGCATGAGGATCATCTTATAATGCTACCGTCGTCTGACTTACTAAGCAATACAAGATGCATAAAGGATTAACATCACATGCAATTCATAATATGTGATATGATATGGCGCCTTTCTTCTTTGTGCTTCCGATCTCCATCTTCTAGCTTACGAACATGATCTCCATCACCACCCGGCATTGCATCAAGGTCAATAGCGGCTTCTCATCAGTTTAATGCGTCCACGGCTTCCTTCCATACAACTACTTTAGAATAGACACTGCGGGTCTTAACATAAATTAAAGACAACCATATGGTTTCCTTCGGTTGCCAACTTACAATAAGGAACATTGCATACATCAAATATAATCACAATCATGGCATATCACATCACGGCACACCCACTGCCAAAACAAAGTTAGGCGCCTCTACTTTCTTTGCATGTTTTCTACGTCAGTTTAGGGCTTTCAATAAGTATCCATTTCTAACTTACGAACATGAACCACAACATTGATACTAGTATTGTTAATCACGGTTAGTAAATTGAATCTTAACTATGCTGGGGAGAAAGCAGGCATACCGCAAAGCCACTTATGCAATACAAGTTGCATGTCAAGCGTGGAGCAAGTCTCATGAGCGATGTCATGTAAGGAGTTAGCAAGACACGCTTCATCCCAACATCCATAAGATGCAAAGTACACAAGGCGCCAATCGACAATAAAAGCATCAACGTCCACAATGACCATTGTGTTCTACTTTCGTCTATGCAGATCTACATATAGACACGGCTCACGATACCTGCTGGCCTTGGCAAGGGTTTTTTTACGTAGCATGGAAAACAAAAATTTCTACGCATACAAACAAACATTGCCAAGATCTATCTAATAGATTGTAGCAATGAAGTCGATAGAATAACTCACCCTCGAGATTTCCAAAGTGTTTAACGGGGCGGATTCTACCAAGTGGGTGATGTGATAAATAATCTTCCCAGATCTCAAGATCGGCGTAAGCAGAATCCTTCGGCGTTTGCGTTCGGCCCAGCGCTCCCTTGATCGGTCACGTTCGGTACTTTCGTGAAGACCTTCCTCTCCTTGTTCCGGTGACAGCGAAGGTTGTAGCACTCTCCCTCAGCGATTCCAGGCGGCACTGTGGCGTGAATTTGCGGAAGTAGAGGGAGATCTGCGCGAAACCGCCTTAAGCGGAGGCAGTATGGTGGAGTATGAGAGAGAGTTCTACCGATTGTTCTAGGGTTTATAGACACATAGCCCCGAGGAGGAAAGCAGGACGTGACTAGGGTTGCTAGGCGTGACCCCGGACTTAAACCTATATAGAGAGGCGTGGCGGCCGAGGTAGGCGGCTTGCCCGGCTTGCAGGGTTTGGAGGCGGGGATCTTGTGTGTGTGTCCAAGGAGGGAGCCACTGCCCCCTCCTTTTATAGGTGGAAGGAGCGGCCGACCAAGGGAGGAGTCCCTCCCCCAACTACGGCTTGGAGGAGTGGGCCGGCCCGGTGGAGGAGGACTCACTCCCAGCTTCCGTTCCTCCTCTTTCTCCACTTCCCAAAATAGTCGATTTGACTTTTCCAAACTAGGATTTGAATAAACCCTCCTATTTTGTTCAGCGATGACACAGAGTACATATGATGCAATCATACCAACTTGATATAACACTTTTGTTCATGTACCCTTCCCCTCCGGAGATGCGGACATTAAGACCTTCTAGAACATTCCCGAATGAAAACACGGAACCATTCTCCAACTCCGAAGCAGGACTTTCCTTATATGAATCTTATTCTCCGGACCATTAGGATCTCCCTCGTGATATCTGGATCCCATCCAGAGACTTTCCGAACAACATTCGGTCTCTTTCTCTCATCATTCCATAACTACTCAAACAACGTCCGAGATCGCCAAGTGTGTCCCTACGATTAAGTGAATTATCACGGACATAGTCGAGAGACCACTTCTCGATCCCAATAACCAATAGAGGAATCTGGAAATTCATATGGCTCCCACACCTTATTTCTCCCCGATTACTTTGCATTCAGAGATGAACCACTTACATCACTCTGATACCAATTTCCCTTTTGTCTCACGATAGTTTACTTATCCGAGGTTATGATGCGTCCGGTATCTCTGCCTGCATCCACCTAGTTCAACCTGCGTTTCTTGGAGTAAGTACTCTTTTCTCGTTCCAAGTATGATATGCTTGATCCCTTGTGAGCCGGTCCACATGCTTGCAAGCTAATTGGATGACATTTCACCGAGAGGAGCCCGGAAATATATCTATCCGTCATAACTGGATGGACAAATCCCCACTCTTGATCCATGTGTTTCAACCAATACTTCCACCGAACACTCCAATGCCACCTTTATAGACACCTAGATTCACGGTGTGGTGTTTGACCATCGCTCTTGAAGCATCCATCGGTGAGTGATATGCATGATCTCCTTAATTGAAGGAATTAGGTTACTATGTATCCGAGAAAGCATATAACTTAATTGAACTATTAAAATGACTTGATCTTTATGCTATATTTATCTATAGAACAATACATCATTCTCCCTAGCGATATGATCTTGTTGTTAATAACATCTCAATGTTCATGATAGAAACCACAATCATCTATTAACCAACAAGCTAGTATTATATAGAAGGCTTTACCGAGGATTCTTATTTTAGTCTACAAATCACACAAGTATTAATGTTTCCTTATTAATACTATTATATCATGATTGAAAGCATTTATCATAAACACAAAGATATAATAATAACTATATTTATTATTGCCTCTGGGCATATCAACATATACATGTTATTGATGTGTCTCTCACTAGTACTAAGTAGTAGTGCACGGGTATTTGATGCTGGTTGATTTGCTCACATTTGTAACTTTCGGAAACGGAAATTTGCCTACGAATAGGCGAGAGCTAGCGAAGAACTAGAGTGGTGATCTTGGCGTTGATGGATCAAAGGTTGATGTGATCGCGGTCGACCGCTACCTCTTCATCTACTGTGAGGATTAGTTTTATCCTTAAATAATTGTTATTTGGTGCTGCGTTGAGCATGAACACTCCGAGGATCATGTTTGTTGAGATGGTTGCTTGTTTAAGTCAGGGAATAATGGTTGTTTGATTTATACTTCAGAGTAAATATATGTTTTATGCACATGCCTTTGATAGATGGTCTATTCTTGTTGAATCTCGATTGTAGAAATACACACATTAATAACATTGGCTCAGCGTTTGAAATTGACCTTTCGACCTATATATGTAGCAGCATGCGTCTTGGTCATATTGGAGTGGAAGCGTGTGAAGAAACTCATTACGATGGACTTATTGAATCACTTTATTTAGAATCGCACTTGAAGATACGAAGAAGCATTTCGATCAATCAAAAGAAAAACCAATGAACTCCATTTTCTGGTATGATGGAGCAAGCTACGGACTTATTAAATCATATACATATCGATGTCAATGGCCCAATGAGTGTAAATGTCATGTGATGGTTATAGTATATTTCTTACCTTCACGGATGATTTGAGTAGATATGGGTATATCTATTTCATGAAACATAAGTCAGACTTTGAGAGTTTAAGCATGAAGTTACATACTATTAGGATACATGAGATCATCACTCTATCTCATATGAGCTCTCATTCTGACCCTTTCTTGTATCTTCCATTCAAACCTCTTTAGAACTTTGTCCAAATATGTACTTTGTGACAATGATATTGAGGCGTTCGATCTATCTCTATAAATCTTTCCTAATATATTACAAGCTGTTGCCAAGATCCTTCATTGAAAACTATTATTCAAATATTCCTTGACACTATTAAGAAGGTCTACATCATTCCCAATCAACAATATGTCATCCACATATAGTATTAAGAATGCTTTCTGAGCTCACTCACTTTCTTGTAAATACAAGCTTCTCCATAAGTTTGTATAAAACCAAAACTTTGATTACCTTATCAAAGCGTTGATTCCAACCGGGATGCTTGCTTCAATCCATAGATGGACCGTTGAGTTTGCATACCTTGTTAACATCTTTAGGATCGACAAAACCTTTGGGTTGCATCATATACAACTCTTCATCAATGTCTCCATTGAGGAATGATGTTTTGACATCCATCTGCCATATCTCATAATCATAATGTCGTGATTGCTAACATAATCCTCATGACTTTAAGCTACGGTGAGAAATCTCATTGTGATCAACTCCTTGAATTTATGAAACCCTTTTTGCGACAAGTCGAGCTTTATAGGCGATAACATTACCATCGATCTGTTTTCTTCTTGAAAATCCATTTGTTCTCGTGACCTTTTCCATCATCGGTAAGTCCACCAAAGTCCATACTTGGTTTTTGTACATGGATCCAATCTCGGATTTCATGGCTTCTTGCCATTATTGGAATCTGGGCTCATCATGGCTTCCTCATATGTCTGGGGTCATCGGTGTTGTCACCAACATGACATTCATAACGGATCATACCAATGCAGGTGGTACGAGTTCTGTTGACCTCCGAGGCTTCTGTAGCAACTTCTGCGAAGTTTCATGATCACCATCATTAGCTTCCTCTCTTATTGGTGCGGTGCACCACATGAACTTCTTCGGTCTTTGCGCTACTCATGATTCGAGAGAAGGTTCGACAACCTCGTCGAGTTCTACTTTCCTTCCAGTCACTTCTTTGAGAGAAATTCCTTCTCTAGAAAGGATCCATTCTTAACAAAGATTTTGCCTTGGGATCTATGATAGAAGGTATACCCAATAGTTTCCTTGGGTATCCTATGAAGACGCATTTTCGCTTTGGGTTCAAGCTTGTGTAACTTCTTTACATAAACTTTGATTTAGGTTTCTTCCCAAACCATAATTCATATATAGATTAACACCTGTAAAAGATCTAAAAAATAATAAAAAATTACATAAGATTATTGGACCACCTAACGATGACTACTACAAACTATTTAGCCTTGTTGCCGAAACGCGCACGCATGTATTTGTTCTCATACTCCATCACGAGAAGTTACATTAAAGCTCATTGTAGTAGACATACGCATGAAGTTAAATAGGTGCTGAGGACAGAATGAACCAAGCGCACTAGAGCATCAAACCGTAATAATGGCATCTAGTGAGTCGGAAGGGCTAATCTAAAACAAGCAGATGAACACGAAAGCGGGCCGAATCTCGAGGAATTCCCTGGGATACAAGCGATTCATGCGTCCTCCAGTTAAGCATGCAGATGCACTCACTAGAGAAATGAGGATGAAGTAAGAAAGAGTTTTTAATAAAACGGAGACATGGCGTGCTTTAAAACGAGGACATAAATTAAGCCTCAACTGTCCGAAGAAAAGCAGCTTTAAAAAGGCAATGACCAACCGAAACGAAAAAAGCTCTTTGCCGGCGTAGACCGTGGTATCACACCTCCAAGGTCAACAACGTCACCGGCCGAGAGGTGTGAAACCTTAAATATCAACTTCAATAAGGGAAAACAAATAAAGTATTATTTTTAATCCAAATAAAAGAAGTTCTAACGAGCAAATCTCGCTGACCTTCCATGGCAAAAGTGACTTTTGCGGGTCAAAAAAAGCTGACACGTTGCTTATTGGAGTTTTTTGGATGTTTTAGAAATTAAATTTGCGACTTGCGAGAATTGTTTAGATATGTCGCAAGCAGATACCTCATATTGAAAAAGTCAAAACTACACTTTTTTTTGCACCGTGTTATAACGCCACCAAGAAATGGTAATGTGTATTTCTAGAAGATTTCCCACCCTAATTCACGAACAAGAGTTTAATTATTTATATTTATTTAGCAATACAACTAAAACACTCCTTATACGAAAAGTTATGGCAACAATTTCCAAAAATTTACCTTTAGCGAAATAAGGTTACACGGATGAATCATATAGTTAAAACTACAAAATAAGTTAGTTATAGTTAAAGGCCAATTAACCAACCAAAGGAAAGGAAGAGAAAAACAAGATATAGAAAATGAAAAGAAAATGCAATGTAAAAGAAATAACACTTAACAAAAATGAATGCACATGTATGTCAAATAAAATGGACATGAAACTTCAAAACTCAATTTTCACTAACAAGAAGTGTATTATGGAAAACATTTTGTTGAAATATTCTACCATCCACAAATTCACGAACATGTATTTAATAAAAATTTCTCATGTAGGAGGTTGAAAGTATTTTCATATTACAAAACAAACTTATGATATAAGCTCCTTCAGTAACTTTCTTGTTTGCTTAGCCAGTTGAGAATGTTCTGTAACAACTTGAAGAGAAAAATGCACATGTACTCCCTCCGATCCAAACTAATTGGCTTAGAATTTGACCCTAGATTCACTGTCATTTGATTTAGGCGTTTTAGTGCTAGATGTCGAATCTGAACAAACTTAGTCAATTAATTTGAGATCGGAGGTAAATAATAATAGTTCACAAATGGGGCCTCTCCTAGTCAATGCGGCTGACTTTATACACTTATACATAGCATATCATCAGGTCAAATAATGTCGATGAAAATCCAAGCATCCATGCTCAACAACAAGTCAAAGGAAGGAAGCCATTGAAAGATGGTCAAAGAAAGAAGCCCAACTTTAACGATGGCTCGAGGATGGTGAGGACAGTAGCTAGTTGGTGTAGCTTTTAAGTCCAAGTCGACTCAAAAGAGTTGCAGCTTCAGCTTAAGAGCATCTCTAACAGATGATCTAAAACATGTGTGATAATCTAAAAACTTAACTTTTACATCACTAGAATCCAAAAATGCTGCCACGTTGTGGTGATCTAAAATATTTAGATAAATGATCTATTTGGATCACCAACCCCGGCACTGATCTAAAAAAATCACAAGCGTGTGACCCCAACGTCATCCTAAACCTTCCCGCTCCCCCTTACTCCATGTACAACATATCAATTCACAGCCCCCGCCATACACCTTCGCCATGGACAGCTCAACCTCACCCCCGACCCCTCTCTGATCCATCCCCCGGCCAATTCCACCCGATGCTGGCCCTAAGTTGTCATCATAGCTTGCTTACTTTGAAATCCTATAGAAAGGGGCAGACCTCCACGTCGCCCGGCTGACTTGTGGGCATGATCCTTCCCAGTGTCTACTATTGGTACATATGGTGCGTTCCAGCGAAGGCTCACTCAAGGAGATATATTAAGATCCATAGAAGCCCACTTGTGGTTTGGCTAATCTGAAGCCTACTAGGACACATACTCCGGAACAGACATGGAAAATCTAAAGACTAGACTAGATCACGAACTCTAACTTGTAATCCAACTGCGTGTTGGTACTTGAGATACTAGCCTCCCCCCATATATAAAGGAAGCTGGAAGGGTCCCAACAAGGAGGACACAATACAATAGGCAGCTACACCGACAATAGATCTAGACAATAGACATCAGATACACACATCTCTCTCGGAGATCGCATCATAATCGACTCAACGAGTTTTGTACTCTCCAATATCTGATGTCTGACGAACTGACAAGCAAAAGTAGGGTTTCCTCTAGAAATCATTTCGAACACAGGTAATCTCCTCGCCTTGTTTGTGCAATGTTAATGCCCAAATCTGGCGCTCTCTCCTTTCCCCTGAGCACAAGTCCACTTAACAATAGGCATTGTGAGGTTACCCTAAATCACCCACCTGTGCTCGTCGCCTGAATTAAATTGCGCTATGAGTAGAGTGAATCGCAGCCTGAGCCGTCCCGTGAGTGGTTAAGAAGCCGCCCGGAGGAGCCGAGGAAGCCGGTCGAGGCGGTAGCTGGCCTAAAAGACGGCACGCTTTCATGATTCTGGGGAGAAAAGCGAAGAAGCATAAGGCCAGAGCCACAGCGGTGAAGCCCGTTGTCGTCTGTCTACCATCGAGGACATTCTTGTGAGGTTATTGCATAGAAAACAAAAAATTTCTCATGGCACAAACAAACAAGCCAAGATCTATCCTACTAGATTGCCTTAGCAGGTGATGGAATAGCACTCACCTAAAAGATTCCAAAGTGTTTAACGAGGCCCGATTCTGGGTGATGATATGGTCGTACTCTTTTCGAGTCTCCCAGAATCGCGTGGCGTTATATGGCGATCACTGCATACCCACGTTCCCTTGGCCAGCTGATGATCGGTCACCACGTTGGCAAATCTTTCGTGCGAGACCTTCTCTCTCAACTTGTTCAGCCAGGCAGTGGAGGTTGTAGCACTCTCACTCTCGCGATTAGGCTGACCTGGCGTGGTAATGCTAGGAGTAGAGAGGGGAAATCGCGGGGCTCCCGCGCCAAGCAGTGCGAGTATGGGTGGAGCTTATGAGAGAGGCTATTAGTGGTCCTAATAATTAAGACACACCAATTAGAAGACTCTAAACCAATTCAGAAACTAAACCGAGTAGCTCTAAGCGGGTTTAGATCTGGGTTTTAGTTTAGAGATAGGATCTTGTGTGTCTGGAGGAGGCCCTGCCCCTCACTCTTATAGGTGGGAGGAGCGGCGTCCAAGGGAGGTTCCTCTAGCACTAAACCCCTGGGAGGTGCGGCTAGGTCATGAGTCAGGGAGTCCTCCCCAAGTACAGGTCTCCACTTCCTCCTCTTTTCCCTTCCCAAAACTTGTACCGTTTGACTTTCAAACTAGTTTGACTTTTCAATTTAGGATTTAAATAAACCCTTTATTTTGGACAGAACACCTAGTACATGATGCAATCATTTCCAATATGCAATGACACATTCATGTACGCTTCCCCCTCGGTGCTTAGGACATTCAGGACTTTCTAGAATATTTCCCGAGTAGAAAACACGGAGATCCATTCAGCTACTCGAAGCAGGACTTTCCATATGAATCTTATTCTAGGACATTCCGGATCACCTCGTGATATCCGGGATCCGAGACTCCGAACAACATTACGGTCTCTTTCTCATAATACCATAACTACTTTCAAACAACGTCGAATCCTTAAAGTAGTGCTTGTCTCCCCTACACGGTTTAAGTGAATTATGCGGACATGGTCATGAGACACTTCTCGGAAGACAATAACCAATGAGGAATACGCAGAAATTCATATGGCTCCCACATGCTTCTCTACGATTGCTGCGTCCAGGATAGACCACTTACATACGATACCAATTTCCTTTTGTCTCACGATATATTTACTTATCCGAGGGTTATGATGGTGGTATCTCTGCATACCTAGTTCATCCTCGTTCACCATTGATAAAGTACTCTTTTCTACCAATTCAAGTGATATAACTTGATCCCTTGTGACCCAAGTCACATGCTTGCAAGCTAATTGGATGACATTTCCCCGAGAGGGCCCGGAGAATATCTATCAAGTGTCATGTGGATAAGACAAATCCCACTCTTGATCCATGTGTTTCAACCAATACTTTCCGAACACTCCGATGCACCACCTTTACTTAGCCACCCTGTTCTGATTGTGGTGTTTGATGACATCAAAGCATCCATCCGATTAAAGAGTGATATGCATGATCTCATGGTGAAGGAATTGGGTTACTATGTATCGGAAAAGCATATAGCAATTGAACTATTGAAATGACTTGATCTTTATACCAGCTTTATCTATAGGATTATGTCCACCATATCATTCTCCTACTTGATATGATCTTGTTGTTGATAACATCTCAATGTTCATGATAGGAAACCACAATCATCAATCAACCAACCAAGCTAGTGAAGTATAGAGGCTATACTAGGGACTTCAAATTAAGTTTACAATTCACACTGAAGTATTAATGTTTCGCTTATTGAAAATACTATTATAGCATCGTCAGATATAAACATTTATCATAAACACAAAGATATAATAATAACTCTATTTATTATTGCCTCTAGGGCATATCTCCAGCAGATCTCCCCACTTGCACTAAGTCATCTAATCCCGTTACATGGTAATATACCCTCAGAACACCCATATGCGATTTGGTGTTGGTCATGTTTTGCCCTCGGGAGAGGTTTAGTCAGCGGATCCGCATCACATTGAGATGCATTATTGTGCCTTTGCAAATCTTTATATCCATCTTTGGATATGTTCTCGAATAGGCATTGAAAGCGGCGGCTTGATAATCTTGACTTCTTGTGTGACCTTGGTTCTTGCGCGTGGCTATGGGCCCATGTTATCCACAGTAGATGAACATTGGGTCCGGCGCACTTGGAACCACTTGACTCTGCAATGAACTCTTTCATCCATATCGCTTCTTGTGAAGCCTAAAAGCAGCCATGTATTCGATTCAGTTGAAGATCTATACAACGCTTTGCTTTGCCTCCTCCATTAATCTTGCACCATTCAAAATAAATCGTGTCAGGATTGTGATTTAGAATCATCAGGATGGGGTGTTCCAACTAGCATCGGTGTAACCATTAACAGCAATTTGTTGTCATCTCCATAAGAAAGAACCATATCCTTAGTTCTTCTCAAGTACTTAAGGATGTTTTGACATTGTCCAATGATCCACTCACGGATCACTTTGATATCTGCTAGTTAAACTAACGGCATATGCAATGTGGTCTAGTACATAGCATGGCATACATTAGAGATCCTATGGCTGATGCATAGAGTCTTACTCATCCTTTCTCTATCTTACGCCGTTATGTCGGACTTTTGAGTTTTACTCAAGGTAAGTATTAGCAACATGGCAGAACCTTTCTTGCTATCTTCCATTCAAACCTCTTTAGAACTTTGTCCAAATATGTACTTTTGTGACAATGATATTTTAGGCGTTCGATCTATCTCTATAAATCTTTGTACAATATGTAGCGCTTGAACCGCCGGGATCCTTCATTAAAAACTATTATTCAAATACTCTTTGACACTATTAAGAAGGTCTACATCATTCCCAATCAACAATATGTCATCCATACAGTACTAAGAATGCTCTGAGCTCCTCACTTTCTTGTAAATACAAGCTTCTCCATAAGTTTGTATAAAACCAAAACTTTGATTACCTTATCAAAGCGTTGATTCCAACGGGATGCACTTGATCCATAGATGGACCGTTGAAGCTTGCATACCTTGTTAGCATCTTTAGGATAAACAAAACCTTTGGGTTTATCATATACAACTCTTCATCAATGTCTCCATTGAGGAATGCTGTTTTGACATCCATCGCCATATCTCATAATCATAATATGCAGCGATTGCTAACATAATCCTCCACGACTTTAAGCTTAGCTCTGGGTGAGAAAGTCATCGTAGTCAACTCCTTGAATTTGTGAAACCCTTTTGCGACAAGTCGAGCTTATAGGCGGTAACATTACCATCAGCATCTGTTTTCTTCTTGAAAATCCATTTGTTCTCGACAGCCTTAGGCCATCAAAATAGAAGTCCACCAAAGTCCATACTTGGTTTTCGTACATGGATCCAATCTACAAATTTCATGGCTTCTTGCCATTTATTGGAATCTGGGCTCATCATGGCTTCCTCATATGTCTCGGGGTCGCCGGTGTTTGTCCACCAACATGGCATTCATAGCAGAATCATACCAATGCAGGTAGTACGAGTTCTCGTTGACCTCGAGCTCTGTAGCAACTTCAACGAAGTTTCATGATCACCATCATTAGCTTCCTCTCTTATTGGTGCGGCACCACAGGGAACTTCTTCGGTGCTTTGCGCTACTACTTAATTCGAGAGAAGGTTAGACAACCTCGTCCAGTTCTACTTTCCTTCCAGTCACTTCTTTGAGAGAATTCCTTCTCTAGAAAGGATCCATTCTTAACCGAAGATTTTGCCTTCGGATCTATGATAGAAGGTATACCCAATAGTTTCCTTGGGGTATCCTATGAAGGCGCATTTTTCCGCTTTGGGTTCAAGCTTGTAAAGTTGTAACTTCTTTACATGGAAACGCGTCCCCAAACTTTGAGAGCGACAATTTGAGTTTCTTCCCAAACCATAATTCATACGGTGTCGTTTCAGCAGTTTAGATGGTGCCCTATTTAAAGTGAATGCGGCTGTTTCTAATGCATAACCCCAAAATGATAGCGGTAAATCTGTAAGTGACATCATAGAGCGAACCATATCTAAGAGAGTTCGATTGACGTTCGGAACACCATTCTGCTGTGGTGTTCGGCGGTGTCAAGCTGAAAAGTATTCCACATTTCTTCAAATGCTGTAAACTCGTAACAGATATTCACCTCCACGATCGAGCGTAGAAATTTAATCTTCTTATTACGTTGATTCTCTACCTCACTTTGAAACTCCTTAAACTTCTCGAAAGTTTCGGACTTATGTTCATGAAATAGATATACCCATATCTACTCAAATCATCGTGAAGAGTAAGAACATAACGATAACCACACGATACTACACTCATTGGACCACACACATCGGTATGTATGATTTCCAATAAGTACGCTTTCGCTCCATCATATCGAAAATGGAGTCTTAGTCATTTTTACCCATCGAGACATGCTTAGCCATCTTTCAAGTGATTCAAAATCAAGTGATTCAAGAAGTCCATCGAATGGAGTTTCTTCATCGCTTCACTCCAATGTGACCAAGCAGCGGTGCCACATATGGAGAATTATGCCAGCGATTTCAAGCGTTTAGCTTCAATGTTATTGATATGTGTATTTCCACTATCGAGATTCAATATGAATAGACCATCTATCAAAGGTGCATGTGCATAAAACATATTACTCATATAAATCGAACAACCATTATTCCCGGTTTAAACAAGTAACCGTCTATGCAATAAACAAGATCTGAGATAATGTTCATGTATAGCAGAGCACCAAATAACAATTATTTAAGTATAAAACTAATCCCGATGGTAGATGAAGAGGTAAGCGTGCTTAGGCCATGATTACATCAACCTTTGATCCGTTTCCTCTGGCGCGCCGTCACCTCGTTCTTCACTAGCTTCCGTTTATTTCTGCGGCTCACATTTGAGTTACAAATATGAGCAAGCAGAACGATATCAAATGCCGAACTACTACGAATACTAGTGAGATACACATCAATAACATGTATATCGGATATACCTTTCTTCTTGATGTTGCCGTTCTTCAAATCCGCCAAGTACTTTTGGGCAATTCCGCTTCCGGTGACCTACCCCTTGCGGTAAAAAGCACTGTTGTCGGGGCTTGAGTCTAGCCTTGGTCCTCTTAAATCGGCGATGGCAGCTTTCTTACCACCCTTCTTGAAGTGTCCCTTTTGCTTAGACTTGCCTTCCTTGAATTTTGGTGGTCTTATTGACCATCAACACTTGATGCTCTTTCTTGATCTCCACTTACGCAGATTTTAACATAGCAAATAGTTCTGGCAACTCTTTGTTCATATTACGCATGTTGTAGTTCATCACAAAGTTCTTGTAACTTGGTGGTAGTGATTGGAGGATCACGGTAAACCCCAAAGTATTAGGAATCACTATACCCAAACTTTGGAGTTTATTTGCGTGCCCAGACATCTTAAGCACATGCTCTTGGCAGACTACCCTCTTCCATCTTGCAGTTAAAGAACTTTTGAAGCTTCATAACTTTCCAGTTGCCGCATGGGTCTCAAAGATTAATTTGAGATCCTCGACAATATCATATGGATCGACTCTTCAAACCTTTTAAAGCTCGATTCTAAACCATACAAGATAACCTTTGAACTATAGATCTTGATTCTTAGGCGAGGTAAACATTCTTTACTTCATCGGTAGCATCAGCTGCAGTGGAGTCACCAGTGCATCCAGCACATAGGTCAAATTACCATTTGTGAGGACAATCCTCAAATTGCGGAACCAATCCATGATTGCTTCCATTGTTTTCAACTTTTCTTTCTCTAGGAGCGCATTAAAATTGATGGTAGGGCTGCCATTGATCTACAACATATTTGCAATAGTTTAGACTAAGTTTATGACAAATTGAGTTCAAATTAATTAATGAAATTAAACTAGGTGAACTCCACTCAAAACAACATCCCTCGCATTGTTTTAGTGATCACATGAACCAAATCCACTACATCGACACCGATCATCACGAGAGTTGATATAGTTTTAATGGCGAACAATCATCATGTTCATCATATCTACTATATGATTCATGCTTTACCTTTCGGCGATCCGTGTTCACGAGGCCGTATGCATACATGCTAGGCTCGTCAAGATCAAACCTTAGCTTCCGCATAAGCAAATCGGCTTGCTTCGTTGTATTCACCAGCGGAATCAAAGACACCCGATCATCACGTGGTGCTTGAGCTGACAAGCTTTGTAGCGGTGCATACTAGGGTGAACACTTTAGAACTTGAAATTTATGTGTATGAGGATCATCTTATAATGCTACCGTTGTCTACTAAGCAATACAAGATGCATAAAGTTAACATCACATGCAATTCATAATATGTGATATGATATGGCCTTTCTTCTTTGTGCTTCCGATCTCCATCTTCAAACACGAACATGATCTCCATCATCACGGCATAGCATCAAGGTCAATGATGCTTCTTCATGGTTGTAGTCCACCGGCTTCAACTATTACAACTATTTTGAATGACCGCATGAGTCTTAACAGAAATTAAATACAACCATATGGCTCCTGCGGTTGCCAACTTACAATAAGGAACATTGCATACATCAAATATAATCACAATCATGGCCATATCACATCACTTTGCACACCTGCCAAAACAAAGTTAGGCGCTTCTACTTTCTTTGCATATTTTAAATGGTTTGGGGCTTTCAATAAGTGTCGTTCTAACTACGAACAAGAACCATAACATTGATACTAGCATTGTTGATCACCCGTTGTAAATTGGATCTTTACTATGCTAGGAGAAAGCAACCCATAAAGCCACTTATGCAATCTGAGTTGCATGTCAAGCGTGGAGCAAGTCTCATGAGCGATGTCATGTAAGGTTAGCAGGGCCGCTTCATCCCAACATCCGCAAGATGCAAAAGTACACAAAAGGCAATCTACAATAAAAGCATCAACGCCCACAATGACCATTGTGTTCTACTCGTGCTAGCAGATCTACATATAGACACGGCTCTGATACCCTTTGTGGGGGTTCGTAGCATGGAAAACAAAAATTTTCTATCGCATGCAAACAAACAAGCCAAGATCTATCTACTAGATTGTAGCAGTCGATGGAATAACTCACCCTCGAAGATTCCAAAGTGTTTACGAGGCAGATTCTCGTGGGTGATGTAGTCGTACTCTTTCGATCTCAAGATCGCGTGAAGCGATCCTTCGGCGCCCACGTTCATAGCGCTCCATGATCGGTCCTGCGTTGATTTTCGCGAAGACCTTCCTCTCCTTGTTCGGCGTGACGTGGAGGTTGTAGCACTCTCCTCGCGATTCCGGCGCTGTGTGGTGCAGGAGGTAGAGGAAATCCATGAGGCTTCGCCTTAAGCCGGGTGCAGTATGGTGGAGCTTATGAGAGAGGCTATTAGTGGTCTAGTAATTAGACACACCAATTAGAGACTCTAAACCAATTAGAAGGCTCTAAACCGAAATAGCTCTAAGCAGGGGTTTAGATCTAGGGTTTAGTTTAGAGGATAGGATCTTGTGTGTCTAGAGAGGAGGCCCTGCCCTCCTCTTATAGGTGGGAGGGCAGCTGACCAAGGGAGAGTTCCTCCCCAACTCGGCCTAGGGAGGTGCGCCGGCCAAGGGGAGTCCTCCCCCAAGTCGGTCTCCACTTCCTCCTCTTTTCCCACTTCCCAAAACTTGCCGTTTGACTTTCAAACTAGCCGTTTGACTTTTCAATTTAGGATTTAAATAAACCCTTTATTTTGGACAGCAAGAACACCTAGTACATGATGCAATCATTCCAATATGCAATGACACATTCATGTACCTTCCCCCTCCGGTGCGGGACATTCGGGACTTTCTAGAATGTTCGATGAAAACACGGAATCATTCCGCTTCTCCAGCAGGACTTTCCTTATATGAATCTTATTCTCCGGACCATTCCGGATCACCTCGTGATATCCGGATCCCATCCGAGACTCCGAACAACATTGGTCTCTTTCTCATAATACCATAACTACTCAAACAGCGAAGATCCTTAAATGTGTCTCCCCTACGGTTCGTGAATTATACGGACATGATCGAGACACTTCTCCGAACAATAACCAATAGAGGAATCTGGAAATTCATATGGCTCCACATACTTCTCTGATTACTTTGCGTCGAATGAACCACTTACATACGATACCAATTTCCCTTTGTCTCACGATATGTTACTTATCCGGGGTTATGATCGTGGTATCTCTGCATACCTAGTTCATCCTCGTTCTTGATAAGATACTCTTTTCTCGTTCCGTGATATGTGATCCCTTGTGACCAAGTCACATGCTTGCAAGCTAATTGAATGACATTTCATGAGAGGGCCGGAGAATATCTATCCGTCATGTGGATGGACAAATCCACTCTTGATCCATGTGTTTCATCCAATTCTTTCCGAACACTCAATGCCACCTTTATAGCCTCCCTGTTGCGGTGTGGTGTTTGATGACATCAAAGCATCCATCCAGTAAAGGTGATATGCATGATCTCATGGTCGATGGAATTAGGTTACTATGTATCGAGAAAGCATATAGCAATTGAACTATTGAAATGACTTGATCTTTATGCTACGGCTTATCTATAGGAGTATGTCCACCATATCATTCTCCTAACGATATGATCTTGTTGTTGATAACATCTCAATGTTCATGATAGAAACCACAATCATCAATCAACCAACAAGCTAGTGAAGTATAGAGGCTATACTAGGGACTTCAAATTAAGTTTACAATTCACACAAGTATTAATGTTTCCTTGTTAATACTATTATAGCATGAATATAAACATTTATCATAAACACAAGATATAATAATAACTCTATTTATTATTGCCTCTAGGGCATATCTCAACATCTTATGCGGCCCCGCCACCACTAAGCGGGGAAGAAGATTTTCTACCGGCGTGGTTCTTGCTTTGTCTCAACTCACGAGGCCGCTACTTGCATCAAATGATGAATGCTCGCAAAGAAGAATAAGAGGAGAAGATGCCATGAAGATGAAGGAACTAGAAGAGAAAAGATATGCGAGATCAGCGTGAGGTGGCTATGGAGGAAGGAGGATGATCCGGAGGATGGGAGGGCAGCGAGGAGCTCAAGGCAGCCACGAAGGAGAGGAAGGTGGCTATGGAGCAAGAAAGCCCGAGATATGGAGCAAGAGCAGTTCATGATCATGGACACTAGTGGGATGGACAAGAAGCAAAAGGCATCGTGGAGCTTTGTCGCGATTAAGTGTTGGCAAAGAAACAAATGATGGCAACATTTGGAGGAGGTTTTATGAATGCAATGGGAGGTGCATACATGGAAGGACTGGGAGGTGGCTTCATGGGAGCCATGAACAATGTTATGGGAGGTGGTGGCATGGGAGGTTTTGGCGGAGGATTCATGGGTGCTATGGGAGCTGGTGGCATGGGAGGTGGTAGCGATTGCGGTGTCATGGGAGGTGGTGGCGCCGGTGAAGCCAACTCTCATGTGACCAACAACACCAACATTGTCAATGACAGCGTGGAGCAACATGGAGATGCCAATGTTAGCATTGATGCATGAGAGCTATTTTATTTGTTATGAACTATGTAGGTAGTCGTTTAGTACTTTGAACGATTGGCGTAGCCATGTAGAGAGTTGTGGGATCAATGGACCTCACAAGTTTTTGGCAAATCCTTTATCTACAAGTATAAATTATGCAAAAAAAAACTAGTAGAAATATAAGTATTTGACATCTCATAGAAGATTTCAAGTGGGACGGGCCTACCACTTGTCCAGTGTCCTATCCACCAAAATAATTCCACTTATCCCGCTAAACCGTTCCCCTTAACCTGTTTGGATGAAACAAACAAATCCATTTATCCCATGGAGGCGGTTCCACTAGGATGCGTGGGAAGCCGCCTTTGGGAAGTTGGTCGCGCTAGCCATTCTCCAGTGAGCCAGAGGCGTGCGTAAATCACGCCCGGAAAGGAGGCGGTCGTGTAATGCGTGGCTTTGGAAGCCCATGTTACAACTGATTCCACCGTGGCGTGAGCCTCCAACCACTACTGCCGCCATATCCATCTTTTTTTAGGAAAACAATAGATATATTGAGCAATCAATCAGCCTTATTAAAAAACTTTCAGTCCTCGTAGGTACCCTGGTAAGTAAAAGTGTGCATTAGAAATTTGCTACTACAGTCCGTTACATCTTTAATTACAAATGGCATGAAAGCACCAAGGGGTCTCCCTCCCAACTAAAACTCTCCTTTGAAGCAAAGGCATGTCTAACTAATTCATGAGACAATTGATTACTTCCTTGGACAATGTTGGAAAGAAACTTCACTCATCGACTAGCCTTTTGAAAGCACTCAGCTAAAATGTAGAATATGGGCTCCTCATACATCACACCATTACAAGCCTCAACCAGCTCCAGAGAATCCAATTCAATTAACGCACGACAACAACCATAATACTCCAGGAAACTTAAACCCTTCAACAGAGCAAGGGCTTCAGTAGACATCGGGTCTTCCACAGTAGATAAGGTACCAAAAATGCCACCCATAACCTCCCCCTTATGATTCCGAAGGACAATACCAACACCACATGTGCCATCCGAATGATGAGACGCATCAGTGTTCAACTTTAGACACCCGGGAAGAGGTTTGGACCAATATAAATCCTTCATCTTGGCATTAGGCTTAGATGCATAAAAGTTTGATGCCAAAGAAGTGATTGCAAATATCGAGCATGTGGTTTTGCCACGCTGAATCATTAACAATCTGCATGCGCTGCCACCAAATATATCAGCAACCAACCGCAATCATTTGCTGAATACCCACATGTCCAATAATAGGAGATTTCTTATGTTTTCTATATATAAGATTTTCCAAGATTACCGATCTAGAATATTCAGCTTTACAGCCTTGAATAGTTATATCCTTTAACCCCAATTCTTTACAAATCTATCTAGCTCTTAAACAAGAAAATAAAAGATGCTTCATATCCTCAGGACCTTGTTGACAGACCGGGCATTGGGGTTGCACCTTTATATGTCTATCAGCAAGAACTGAATTCCTAGGAACAATACCATGTAATGCCCTCCACATGAAAATTTTAACTTCACTTAGGATTTGTAAGTTCGGAGAGTTTCCCAAACTAGATTAATTTATGAAGAACCTAATCATCATCTCGCCTTGTCTTGGCCGAATTGGTGTTCCTACTCAGCGTGGTATGAAGATCTAACCGTAAATGTATAGCTTTTTGAATAGTGCCAAGCCACAAAGTCTTGATTAGATGTTCACTTAATGGAATGAGGATCCTTTTCGCATCAATAATAAGTAGACTTGCACTTATTAGTTCTTACGTCCCCTTTATCCGATTACGGATTAATTAACTCATCAACAGTTCTAAGCAAACATTGTCCCTTTGCCGAAATTACTTTCCTTGTATTGCTGCTAGGAATCTAGGGATCATCCCAGATGTTGATGTGTGACCTTGTTCCTATCCTCCAAATATGACCGCATTTAAAGGTGAGGATACCTGAAACAATACTCTGCTATGTGAATTAAGAACCATTCTTAGGCCCCGCCTTAAGCATTTTGCCATTTGTTGATACCTCTACCTTCGCCTTTGTCTCCGGAGTGTTCTCTCGACGATCATGGACAACGACCTCTTGTTAGTGGTGTCGCGAAGATCTACATGAAGCGAGAAGATTCAAACGCCGACCTTCTTCCGGTACCATGAGGCGGATCTCGAGGCGAGATCCATTGTTAGTAGTGTCGAATTGTGGCGCCCCGTAAAAACCACTACTAGAAAATCGCGTTGTTTTTGTGCATTGCATCATCATGACCGCATGCTCATGTCATCATGCCACATTGTATTTGAGCATTGTCATCATCATGCATGGGTTTAGTCTAAACTATTTTCGAAACGCCTAGTTTTGTTTTCTAAATATTCCCGTCTTTATTTAAATCAAAACCCGGATCTCCGGATTATTTTGTTTTGTCTATCAACGGTTTGCAAAAGCCTCGTTTTTATTAAATAAAATATTTAATTATTTTTGGGAGGCAGCCAGCCAGGCCCTAAAGCCTGACCGGCCACCTCCAAAATTCCTAAAACTACCCAAACCTAATCTACCCAGCCCCCTCCACCTCACCACAGCCACTCACGGCGCGCCACATCACCCGGGCCCAAAACCCCACCCAATCAGCCGCCGCCACCTGCCCATCCACTCGCCACCTCACCCCACCTGCGCCTCCACCCGCGCTCATCTCCCCAGGTCCCCTGCTCGGCCCCACCCTGGACCGCTCCCGACCAACCCCGCGCGCGCCAGCTCCTGCCCACCTGCCGCGCAGCCGCCCCAGCACGCACTCCTCCACCTACCCCACCCCGCACGCGGACAACCACCCCGGCCCCCGCGCCTGGCCCCACCACTACGCACCCGCCTCCTCGCCTCGGGCCTATCGCCCGACGCGGTCTTCCCCCGCGACCGTCTCGCCCTACCTCGCCGCCTACGACCTTCCCCTCGCCCGCAAGCTCCGTCGGACTCCTCGTCGCCCCTCTCGCCGTCTCCGCCCCGGCCCCTCACTTCGCCGACGGGCGCCGCCACCGCCAGCCCGCGCCTCTCCCCGGGAGGCAGCGCCGCCTCCCCGCCTGCCTCCGCGACCTCGTCGGCCTCCGCGCCGCCGTCGCCGCCCTCTTCCCGGAGCTCCGCCCCGCCTCCGACCGTCCTCCGCCTCGGCCACGTCCCGCCGCCTCCACCACATCAAGCTCTCCCGTTGCCGCCGCGTCGCCATCTCCCCGGACGCCTCCTCCCGTCCGCGGCCTTGTCTCCTCTCTGCAGACCGCATCATCGCCCGAGTTCGCCGCCCCGTCGCCTGCCGCTCCTTCCCTTCCGCCATGGCCGCGTCCGTCCGCTGTTGGCCGTCTTCTCCCCGGTAACGCCCGGCAACGAGCTCTCCGGCCCTATGCCCTCGCCGTCTTCCGGTAAGCCCCAGCGCCCTCCTCTGCGCAGCGCTGTTGCTGCCCCCCCGGCAACCTCTGGTTGTGTTGTTACTGTTGCGGCGCGTGCTATCTTGTGTGTTGATGGCATCATGTTGTACTGCTGCGGTGGATGTCCCTGCGCACAGATGGAGGACGCCCGATCTGTTGTCCGCTCCACCGTCAGCCTCGTGGTATCCTCCTCCAGCCTGTGACTGCGTGGCTCGTGTCGGTGGCTACCCGGAGACCTATCTCTGCGCGCCTTCAAGGTGTTTGGCTATATGCCTGACCGGTTCTCTGCTACACCAGTCTAGCAAGCGAACGTTTCCGCTTCGGGACCCGGATATCCCCATCTCGGGCGCCAAGATCTACTTCCAGGACGGCAAGATCTCCCTCGCGGACCCGAAGACCGCGATGATGTGGAGCCAAGATCGCCATCGTCAATGAAACCGGTACACCAAGACCTTCGCACATGGATGCTCACCGACAAAGACCGGCTCAATGCGATGGGTTTGAGGATGTACATGGTGCCACTAGAAGAACGCCAAGATCGCCACGGAGCGACAAGAACTACACCCTAGACTTCAAAGGTCGCCGACACGGAACACGAGTTCTCCATCGAGGCGTCAAACACGTCGACATGGAACGAAGGGCGCCAAGTTCCTCATCTGGATGCCATGACCGTTTACGGATCCGAAGACCCGATGCGATCCAATCAAGTTACGCCATCGGCAAGATCGACACCGACCAGGGTGAACCCGATGATCTCCGGCGTAAACCAAGTCCTTGACGACCTTGATCTTGATCCCGTCGAACCACGAGACGGACCCGAACCGGAACCAAGATCTCCCGAACCCAGATGTGTGACCCTAAGCCCCTATTTTTATAATATGACATTATCAACTGTCGCATATTAAATTGTTCATGCATGCATACTTGTCTGTGGTTTGGGGGCATTATACCGATTCACCTCATAATTAAATATGGAGTCTATATGCGGGCTATCTTTGTCTTATTCCGGGCTCCATTTAAATTGGCGTGAACCGATGCCATGTTTACAGCCACATTAATACAACATTTAAAATGCGGGGTATCTAAACAACATGAACCACCTAATTAATTGTCGGGACCCCGGTTCCGCTTAATATTGCCTAAATTGCACCGCATCTGCGTCATATCATAACCATGCCAGATCTTCTGTCATAGCATTAAATATTGCGTCCGGTGTTTCTTCTAGTGTTTGCTTCTTCGTGGACTAGGCCGATGAGTTGATGCGAGTAACGACAAGTTCTCCGGATATGATCCGTCGGTAGTGTTTCCCAGGCGAGCATCTCTTCCCCTTCTACCTATTTTGCATTTATAGTCTTTATTTCCTCCTGTTGATCTATTGCTATCCGTGTCGCGATGCTTTAGTTTCCGAACACCAGTTGTATCCCGTGCAGCCTCTATATTGCCTTGGACACCTCCTATTACCTGTGTTTGGTAGATAGCTGGCCTTGCGAGTCGTAGTTGCTTGCTCAGGTGCGATCTCGTGCTGTCAAGTACCACAGTTGTTGGAATGCTGGCAGATGTTTATTTGGTGGAGATGCTTATTGGTGGAGATGATCATGACTTTAAATACAACTATTAAATGGCTAGATATAACTAATGCAGAGGCATCGGTGGACAATAGATGTTATTTGGTTCTTCCACGCTCACTTGTGTCCCGTAGGACCCCGAGTACTTGATACCTGTTTCTTGATTTTTCGCACTATCCACATCCGAGAGGCCTTATGGACCCCCCCTGAGCCAGAGTTTGATTCATTTCTATTTCTTGGGGCCACAAAGTAGTTTGGGGATTTATTACTATCCTGTACTTATGCCATGCTTTACTGCTTTATTTAAGATTGTCGAGAGCTTTTATCTTTATTTAGGATTGCAGAGTGTTTTCGCGGTATCGACAAGCCCAGTCACACTTTCGGGTTCCCAGTCATTCACAGCCATTGGCGCAAACCTTGGGTCCGTCTCGGAGCCGGCCAACTTCGTTGCGGGTAGCTTAATAGGGTGGCCCCCTGAAATATTTATGAATCCTGTGATTGCTTTGTCGTGAAAGCCTCGTTGGGTTTTGAGTTGGTTTTTCCGAGGTTGATCAGTGTGTCTTTGCTATTTGTGCACCCTACGGTAAAACTTTCTAAAAGCCGTATCCGCGGTTATGGACGACTTGGAGCACAGTATCTCGACCATAGACAAGCATAACTAAAGTAGTGCTATAAATTTGACTTAATATATGACTAGTAATCAAATTCAACTATAACGGAATGGATATTAAAAATGCCAACAGCTGGTGGATCTGTGGTGATCTGTGTCATACTATACCTGCCTAGTAAGTATTGCAACTCTAATGGAATGTGATAAAAGTGCCAACAACTGCTGGGTTTTGGGATTCCTCAGGACAATTATATCTGACTAGTAAATGTTTCCACTACAATGAAATGATGAATTAAAACTGCCCACTACTTATGCTATCAGGATGACTCTTGCTATCCATATCTGCCTAGTAAGTGCTTCAACTATAATCGAATGAGTAAAATTGCCATATGTGAGTTCCTTGATGCGACTTCCTCATTTGGTCTAGAGGAAATACCGGGATGGGTTTGTTTGGTGTTAGCTTGGTTGGATCGAATAGGTCTTTCTTATCCCTCTCGATAACCGCCAGTTGTATCGGTCTCTATAGGTTGTTTAGTGCGGCTGCGCTTCACCCACCATACCTATGTAAGCGAGGCCGGAATTCTAGCCTCATGGTGTCTTGGCCTCGATCTTGGCGCTCCTCTTTTCCTTTACCCTTTGTGGCACCTTTTGTTTTAGCGGGTTTGAGATCGATGTTGTTAGCAGGGGTTACCCTTCCCTTGGCCTGGGCAGGGTTATGGGCGCCATTGGTTATACTTGGGCTCTTAGCCCCATTGCATCTTAATAGTACTCGGATGTTGTATTGGTTTCAAGGTGATTTGGATCTTGTCTTTGTATATCTGTATTACGACTCATGGAGTCGTGTTGTATATATCTATTCTTGGGTCCCATCGAGGACTGTTGTGTAATGGTATTGCCGTTTCCACCCGCCGAAAGTGCTGGTGGGCGTCCTTCAATCGTTTCTATCGGGTTTGGCTGGAAGCGCTAAAACTTGCATATTGCCGAGTTGAGGGTGTTACATAATGCTGCAAGGAATCTATTGATAATCCCACATGTTGATCTGTGACCTTGTTCATATCCTCCAAAAATCACCGCGTTTAAAAGTGAGGATACCTGAAACAATACTCTGCTATGTGAATGAAGAACCATTCTTAGGCCCCGCCTTAAGCATTTTGCCATCTGGGTAATATTTCGCTCGGAGAACTTGCGCACACAGAGAGTCATGGTTTGATAACAACATCCAACTTTGTTTAGCCAACATTGCTAGATTAAAAGCATGTAGATCCACAAACCCATACCTCCACTCTTCTTAGGGATGCACATAAGCCACTAAACAAAACCAGTGCATTTTCCTTTGTTCATCTGTGTCCCCCCCACCAAAATTCTGCCATTGCATCATTCAATTGCTTACATAAAGATTTGGGAATTTTGAACATAGCCATGGCATAAACCGGTATTGGTTGAATAATAGCCTTTAACAACACTTATTTACCACCCATTGACAGAAACTTCTCCTTCCATCCCTTCAGACGAGAAATTACCCTTTCCAGAAGTTAGAGAAAGCTCTCCGTACGATCAAGACCCACCATAGCCGAAAGCCCAAGGTATTTATCTAAAATATAGCCTTTGTCGTAATTTTTAACTCAGTACAAATCTGAGCTTTCATATTTACCTCAACATTTGGACTAAAGAACAAGCTACATTTAGCTTTGCTCACCAACTGTCTAGAATTAGCACAATAAAGGTCAAGAACTTGTCTCAATGAGGTTGCATTAACCATATTTTCCTTCATAAGAATTAGGGAATCATCAGTGAAAAGTAGATGAGATACCGATGGTGCATTTATGCACACCCTAATACCTTCCAAGCCACGAACATCCTCTCTATGAGCCAAAGGACTCGATAGACCCTCTACACAAATCAAGAACATATATGGCAACAAGGGATCCCCTTGATGGAGACCTCTTGAAGGGATAAAGATATCAGTTTCCTGATCATTATACCGAACTTTGGAAGTTACCGACCGAACACAATCCATCAGTAATTCAACCACATCCTTTTGAAAACCAAGGCGTTATCGACATCGTTACAAAAGATCCACTCCACTCGATCATAAGCTTTATGCATATCAAGTTTTACAACACAATAACCCTCCTTGCCGGTCTTCTTTTTTTGATTGTATGGATACTCTCATAGGCCAACAAAATATTATCAGTAATTAACCTTCCCCGAACAAAAGCACGTTGTACCTTGGAAATAACCTCGTCTAGAATTGCCTTCAACCGAATAGCAATAATCTGGGAAATAACCTTATAAAGCACATCGGTGATAGGTCTATATTGGGAAATATTTTCAAGGGTTTCCACCTTTGGGATTAGGACAATCATGGTATCATTCCAAGCCTCCGAGATCAATTTGTTGTTAATGGCCAATAAAATTTCACAAGTAAGATCTTCACCTAAAATACCCCAACATTTTTAAAGAACAGGCATGAAGACCATCGAACCTAGGGGCTTTCATATCCTCTATTGAGAATAACTCCTTCTTAACGTCCTCTTCAATATATGGTCTCGTCAGACTTTCATTCATTGCCACTGTAACCCGTGGAGTAACCATCTCAATAAGACTAGGATCCAGCTCTTCAACTTTAGTGGCAAAAGTTCCCGCAAAATAACAAGAAACCAAAGGATTGAAATAAGCGGTACCTTCACTGAGCACTAGAATCATCCTTTAAGCGATTTATTTTATTTCTTGCTCTTGGTAAAACAAATTTATGAAAGAACCTTGTATTCCTATCACCAAATTTAAGCCAATCCACTCAGCTCCACTGAGACCAATGAATTTCCTCCTACTCAAGAAGTTTTTCAATTTCAAAAGTCAGCTCTCTTTCCTTTGCAATATTAGCATCAGATAGCTCACTTCTTATTACCTGTTCCAGCTCCCTTTTAATTGTACTCAATCTGCATTTTGATTTCTAAAGAACGGTTCTGTCCCACCGATGCAACCGCTCGTGAACCATTGCTAATCTTCCCGCCAGATCGTTATTTTGAAAGTTTTGGCCCGATAGGTCCCATGCACCTTGCACCACCTCACAGAAACTTGGATCCTTGAGCCAGTGGGCCTCAAACCTAAGTATCTAGGGCCCAACTCTCTCCTTAGTTCTTCTAAAGACATCAACATGGGCCTATGGTGGATCATTTGTAATCATAGTTTTGCAAAGCGCATCTTCAAATTTTGATTGCTAGGCATGGTTGGCCAAACCTCGATCAAGATGTTCTCTAATACCCACTCTATGCCAGGTGAATTTTTCACCAACATAACCACAGTCCGTTAGTCCACAATCACTCAGAACATCACGAAAGTCTTACATGTTGTTTTCATGCCAATCATTGCCTCCTTCCTTTTCAAATTGGTAAAGAATCTCATTCATATGCCCATAATAAGCCATGAAGATTTTTTGCAACATTCAGTCACGATTCTACGCCATGACGGTGCTTATTTGTCCACTTTGGCTCACCATAAAACCCGTGAACCTCTAGAAGTTTTCAAGACCAGCCCTACAAATCGATGTAATTATCGGTTTGTATCTTAACAAAACAACCACCTCCTTCTTCGGAGAAAAGCAAACCTCCCTTTCTACCATCACTAATGACCACCTCTTTATGGTCCATTCTGAGGGTTTTGCACAAACACTCAGCCGACCAAACATCTAAGTGAGTTTCCATCAGAAATAACATATCAGGGTTGTATCGCTTTTGGAGCTCCGCAAGCACCCTGATCGCCGTGGCTTTCTGAAGCCCACGACCATTGTAATTAAGAATTTTCATTGTGTCCGGTTAGCCTCTAATGATGGAGGCTGCCGATATCTCAGTGGTTGATTGTTCATCCTCCTTCCTAGAATGCTTTGGTGCTTGAACTTTACCAGGAGTCCCTCCATCAGCAGAAATTGGCATGCGGTCTTTCTCCCCACCAAACATACTGACAATTCCATAATAGACGTAGCAACCCTTGGTTCAGAGCTTGATGGGGTTAAATCTTCAACATTATCATAAGTAAGACTTTTCCTATTCATATTTGCTTGATCAAACATCTCCACATCATTGAGCCTACTTTTATTCAAATCTCCCAGCGCAGGAACATGCGCCTCATCATCTTGCATAAAAGGATCACTAAAATGTTGTCTAGACCGGCCTCTGCCTTGACCCATGAAACCACCTCTACCTATAAAAGGTTCTTGACCATAGCCATGACCACGAACACGTCCTCTGCCTCGACCCCGACCACCATCAGCAAGTATGAAGTCCCACATTCCAATTTTGATTCTTCATGCTCACCTGATCCGCATTCTTGGTGCCAATGCCCTAACAGCCCACAGGCACCGCAAAATAATGGAAGCTTTTCATACTTGACCTGGTACCACTCCTTCTTGTATTTAGTCAGATAAACACAACGATGAAGCTTTTTATTCACATCAATACGAACTCTGATTCGCACAAATTCTCCAACAAATTTAGTCGACAATTTAATATGTACCTCTTTCACATCACCCACCTGCCTACACATACCCTTGATGATGTTCTCAGCTAGGTAGTTATCGGGGAGCTTGAGCACCCGAGCCCAGACCAAAATTTTATCCAGGGTTATATTTCTAGGGTTAAAAAACCCATCATATTCTTCAAGGATTAGAGCATAGTTGTTCCGAAACAACCATGGCCCCATAAACATTGCTTTTTTCCAATCACCCAGACAATCGAACTGGATTGTAAATAGGTTATATTCGCTTTCTCTAGATTACCTCCTTAGCAGGGTTCCATGCGATCTCATATCAACATAAAAGTCGCTAGAGCTAAAACCCCTTGAAGTGAAGACCTTCCCAATCGCCAACCACTTGGATTTCTCCAGAGGGTCCATAACTTCATCTTCCCAGACGAACTCATCTTCCTCATCCTCGTGTAGATCCAATCTTGCCAGAAGATCCTCCACAGGATCCATTGCATCCTTCCCCACCTTACTTGACTCCCCTCTATCTCCCATTATCAATCAACCCGTAGGGCAGATTGAACCGATCGGACGAAGAGGACCAAATAACTCACGGCGGCAGTTGCCGCTGGAGGACAAAAACACTAGGTTTTATGGTAGGGGACTTGATAGGGATGTGCCAGATGGGGTATGCCCAACAGGATGTTCGATTGGGCCAAAAGGTCTCACGAGTGGGCCTGCAGGATGGCGACTGGAATGCGACTAAAGGAAGGCCAGCGTGGCTGGAGGCCCAGGCGTGCAGAATCGGTCGGATTAGGTCAAAGCCTCCGAATCCTTATCTTGTTCGGTTGTAACTTGTAAACCCTAGCGAGGTGGCTCATATATAAACCTCCCTAGGGTATCCTGAGGACTTATGTTCCATCATACACCCCTTCAAGCGACTCCTGCAGGCCTTGAGCTCACCACCCCTGTAACTCGCTCTCCAATAATCTAATCTAGCGAGTTAGGTCTTTACCCTCCGAGGCTGAACACAGGTAAACCCATGTGCATCCGCCCCAATCTACTTTTGAGATGGCCGCCAGCTCTACGCCCCGATTCAATCAGCTGCCTCTGCGGCGGCGTCAGCCATTTCCACGATAGTGGCGCCCACCGTGGGGCATAGCAGGACTGGCCTGAGTTCTGCGGCGAGACCTTATTCGCCGATCGACCGGCCACTCGACATCGGCCGCATGATCGCCATTGGCGGGATCTTATAGATCCTGCCCAACAGCTACATCCCGGCATCACGCCCGGTCACTCATGGCGCGGTGATGCCAGTCGGCTCCATCAACCTCTTCGTCGGCTTCACCGGCGCGGTCGACCCAGTAGCGACGTTGATCGTTGGCGGATCGCCGCTGCACCGCGATCTGCTCTCGGAGGAGCAGGTCCGCTCCATCGAACCTCGTCATTGAAATGCGACTTCGGCCGCGAACGTGGCGAGACCAACGCCGCCACAATCGACGAGGCCCTAAACGACGATGCCGACTCCGCGACCCCTGCCTCGGTCGATGGATCTATCACCGCGGCATCACGAGAGGACTCCATCACGCAAGTCTCCAACCCGGAGGATTTCGAGGACTCCTCCATCCTCGGGATCTTTGACTCCGATTCCGGCTCGGAGTCGCCTAAAGACTTCGCGCCGGATCAATCGCTTTGCGTGATCTACATGGTGGCGGCCGACCGCCTGCGGATCCGTTCTCCACACCGATCGGCGGCGCCATGACCACGAAGGTGGAGAGGCTGCGCCTATGACTTCGCGGGCGTAGCGCAATAGGCGCGAAATCGCCTCCGGCGGGAAGCGGCGGGGAGCTATCGCTCTATCACCGCCGCGCCGGGACCCGCCTAAACTCCAGCGTCTGGGCCGTATCACATACTTCAACAGCAGCGACCCCTTGCGCGCGCCGGCGCGAATCTGCGAAGCGCGCCATCAGGTGGAAAAGCAGACCACCACCCGGCCTTGCCGGCGGAGCCATTCCACCACCCATTGGCGCGCTTTGTTGGACCACCGCGGATCATCATCTCGCCACAAGCCCGCCGCGCCAATGGACTCCACTCTACTCCACCCGATGGACAAGCGTCGTGGCCGGCGCTGCGATGCCAACCTTGGCGTCGAGGGGCGGCGCTGCAGATCCGATGCCAAGGCCCTACTACGCCGGTCGTGAGCAACAAGCTGCGGGAGTTGACCAGCGGGGAGGATGTATTCCGCTCCTCGGCAATCAGGCGGCCTCGGTAGCCACCCATCGCCATGTAGCTGACCTGCCCACCACCGCAGCCATTAGCGAACCAGCCACGGGCGCCAACCCCGCACTCTCCACAAACAAACGCGACCGATGAACAACACGACCGCCGCCAACGGGCAGCCCATCAACACCCGCACGCACATCATCAACAACCAGGCCTGGCGGGCGCGCCATCCCAACGACTTGAGACACACCCTCAGTAATCATGGCGACCCCGAACCGAGGGGCTCGCTCAGCCGAGTTGGCCCCCAATGCTTCGGGCCTATGATTAGAGGAAAAGTACCCGCCAACTTCAAAGGCGCCCAAAGAGATCGAAAAATGCGATCAGCGTCGACCCAGCGGTGTGGCTGGACACATACCTCATGGCGATGGGACTCGCCGGCCACACCGACCTGCTCGCCGCTTGCTACCTCCCCCTAATGATGGAGGGTGCGACCAGGCAATGGATCAACACCCTCCCTGCCGACAGTATAAACTCTTGGGAGGAGATGCGGGATGCCTTCGTCAGGCACTTAGAGGGCTCCTACACCCGCGCCACCACGATCGAAGACCTGGAGCGGTGCATCTAGGGACAACTTGAGTCGACCATACTTTGGATTCAAAGGTGGCAAGAACTGTGGATCAACGCCTCGGCATCCACCCGAAGCGACGATACATTGCTTCAACAAGCGTCGTGCGGTACAAGCTACTGGTCGCTAAGATCAACCGGTCTGCGGACGCTCGACAACATCCCGACCTCCTCAAAATGCATAAGCGCCCGGAGGAGGATCCCAACCAAGACTCCGATGACGAGTCGAGAGGAAGATGTCGCACCAGCGGCCACGACAGTGGGCGACAGCGCGACATGCGCTACAGCAACACCCGCATCATCGGCAAGCGCCACACAGACGGGCGAATCAACCGTCCTGCGCCGGCTCGACCAGCGACTCAAGAGCTACCGGCGTGATGGAGGAAATTACGCGATAGCGAAACTTCTACGCCAACAACGGCGAGGCTGAAATTCGACCCGCCGCCCTACTTAACTAGCCATGCGTCTACCACAGCGGGAGGAAACCGCCCGCACACCACCGTGGACTGCCACTCTCTCAAAAGATATCGAAAAGGCGAGCAAGGGAAGACCCCAACAACAACCTACCTCGAGACAACGGAAACGCTGGCGGCTTCGGCAACACCGTCGGCTCGCTACACACTTTCACCGGGCTCGGTACCAAGTGCGAGAGGAAGGTGCTCGCCTGCACAGTCGCTGTCAATGCGGTGACACAGGTCGACATCTCACGCTTCCTCAACTGGTTCGGCGAGCATCACTGAGCCGCGGGACCATGCTCCCAAGATCGAGTACCCAGGGCGAGTCGCCTTGGTGGTTAGGCCCAAAGTGGCCGATTATTGGCTACCCAAGACACTGATGGACGGCGGGAGCTCCATCAACATCATGTATCTGGACACGTCAAGAGGCTCCAGCTCCCGGAGTCGGCGATCCAGCCTACCCTGACAACCTTCCATGACATCATCCCCGGTCGGAAGGCATACCCGATCGAAAAAGTGACATTACCGGTCACCTTCGGCACACCAGCAAACTATCGCACCGAGCGAATCGAGTTCGAGCTGGTGAACTTCCGCAGCCCCTACCACTGCGTCCTGGGATGCCAAACGTTTGCCAAATTTATGGCGACCCCCCACTACGCGTACAACATGATGAAGCTCCCAGGGCCGAGCGGCATCATCACCGTCCACGGCGACCCCGATATGGCCGTGGAATTCAAGGACAAAGGCGCTGAGCTCGCCGACGCCGTCATCGCCGCGGAAACCGACCATGCGGAGGAGCTCGCGAAATATGCGGGCAACATCAACAAAGACGACCCCACCATACTGAAAAAGCCAACCGCCGCGAACTCCACGTTCGAGGCAACCACGCATACCCGCATCGTCGAGCTTGTCCCGGGCGACTCTAGCCATACGGTCACCATTGGGGTGCATATGAGCCCCGCATAGGAAAGCGTGCTCATCAAGTTCCTCCGTGAGAACCGCGACATCTTCGCATGGAAGCCTTCCAACATGCCAGGTGTCCCGAGGGAACTCGCTGAGCACAAACTTCACGCTGACCCCAAAGTGCGACCGGTAAAGCAGTCGCTGCGACCCTTCAATGAAGAGCACCGCCGAGCAATCACCGAAGAAGTGCAACGCTTGTTGGCTGCATGATTCATTCGGCCAATAAAACACTCCAAGTGGCTGGAAAATCTAGTCCTGGTCCTGAAAAAGAACAACACATGGAGAATGTGTATCGACTACACCAACCTCAACAGCGCCTGTCCGAAGGAGGAGTTAAATCCCTACCGCTTGATCATATCATCGACTCGACGCGGGATTGGGTCATTGTGCTTCCTCGATCTTATTTTGGTTACAACCAGATCAAGATGGTGGTTGAGGATGAGGAGAAGGCGGTGTTCATTACACCATTCAGTGCCTTACGCTACACGACCATGACGTTACGACCTTAAAACGCCCGGTGCCACATACCAAAGGTGCATGCAGGAGTGCCTCGCGAGCCAAATTGGCCACAACATTCATGTCTACATCAACGACGTGGTGGTAAAATCCACCCGCTAGGATGACCTGCTCGCCGACCTGGCGAAACCATAAAATCTCGGTACAACATCAAGCTGAACCTAGGAAAGTGCACTTTCGACGTCCCCACCGGATAGCTACTGGGATACGTAGTCTCCAAGCGAGGCATCAAAGCCAACCCCACCAAGATCGACACCATCGCGCGACTCGGAAAACCCGAGTGCCTGCGCAACACCCAAAAGTTGGTCGGGTGAGTCACGGCTCTTAGTCGCTTCATCCCCCGGCTAGGCGAGAAGGCCATGCCCCTCTACCGCCTGATGCGCAAGAACCCCTCATTCCAATGGGACACGGAGGCGGACGATGCACTCAAAGCACTCAAAGAAGTGATACTCGCGGCTCCACTACTTCCCGCACCAGTCGACAAAGAGCCAATGGTCGTCTACGTGGCGACCTCCAATCGAGTTGTTAGCACCGTGATGGTCGTTGAACGACCAGAGGAGGGCAAGGAGCGCCCCATACAACGCCCGTCTACTACATCAGCGAAGTCTGACGGACTCACGGCGCTACCCGATACAGAAACTGGTGTACCACGGTATTCCGAGCTCGTGGCGACTCCCCACTATTTCCAAGAGCATCAATCATGGTGGTCTCATCCGCACTTTGCGGGACATATCACAATCGCGAGGCGGGCGAGTCGCCAAGTGGGTCAAAATCGGCGTCCACAATATCAAATCTGAGCCCATAAAGTAGTCAAGTCCTGCGCCCTAGCTGACTTCCTCGCAGATTGGGAAGAAGCGCGGCAGCGGGCTACCATATCTCCACTCTGGTTGCTACACTTGACGACTCGAAGAACACCGGCGGTGCGGGGCCAGGTCATACTGACCTCCCCCAAAGGGGACAAGCTCCAATACGTGCTCCACCTCAACTTCAAGCCCTGCACCAACAACATGGCAGAATACGAGGCCCTCCTCCACGGCATGCAGGCCGCCAAGGAAATGAACATCAACTGCCTACGGTGATACGGCGACTCTGATCTAGTCGCCGTCCAGGTCGCCGAAACATGCGACGTCGTCTCTCCAACAATGATCGCGTACCGCCAAGCGGTAGACCAGCCGGGAGGACACTTTGATGGCTATTTCATCGAGTGGATTGACAGACGCAAGAACAAGGAGGCGGATGCACTTTCCCGCGCCGGTCGGCCCGACAAGCGCCACCGATGGCGTATTCCTCGACATCATCCACAAACCTTTGGTCAGCCCACCGAAGGAGATTGATGTCGGGATACCACTGTAACCAGAGCCGACCCTAGTCGCCATGGTTGTGGAGCCTAGCGACTGGATGGCACCATACGTCGCCTTCCTCGAGCACAAGATCCTCCCAAGCAACGAGGCAGGCGCGGATGATAAATGCGCCGCTACAAATCGCCGTCATCATCAGCGAGCTCCACAAACACAATGTGGTGGCGTGTTCTAGCGCTATGCAACAGGAAGAAGGCGCAAGATCCTCCGGGACATTCATGGCGGTGATAAATTGCAAATGTATCTATAATTTTGATGTTCCATGCTTGGTTTTATCCACTTTCTTGTGTTTTGTCCACACTTTGGAGTACTTTTCATATGATTGCTTGGACTAACCTATTAACAAAACCCACGATGTCGACTACCTGTTTTACGCTATTTTTGGTTCCGGAAAATCAGAAAATGAATATTCTCGAATTGGGCGGGACAAAAGCCAAAATCCTATTTCACGAAGACTCCGGAGCTAGAATATGAGGCGTGGGGCTGGGCCCAGCCACACCACTGGCCGCAGGCTAGGCCTGGCAGCGCCGAGGTGGTGCAGCCGCCCTAGACACCCTCGGTCTCCCTCTTCACCTATAAGTTGCCTTGACCTAAAAACTCAGGGGTTCGATGTTTTTCCGAAGGAGTTCCGCTCCGCCGCCACCACCAGATTCCCAGCTTGACCGGAAACTCCGTTACGGCACCTGCCAGACGAGGTGGAGGAGATCATCACCATCGCTTCTCCATCGACCATCCATGTTTCCCCATCTATGGTGAGTAATCCCCCATTGTAGGTTATGGGGATGGTAGAGATTGGATGAGATCATTCATGTAGTGGCATCAGTTGTTAGGGCATGGTGCCTAGTATCTACTATTAGTGCTTTTTGACTTTGTTGCAACTTGTTATGTAATGCTTGTCACTAGGGCCCGAGTGCCATGATTTCAGATCTAAACATGTTATTGATTCATTATGATAGTATTGTTTATGGTCTTATCGCAAGTTGTATACACGTTGTTGTCGGAACCAATGGCCCGAAGTGGTAAATCGGGATAACAGGAGGAATGGCTTTGATGTGAGGATCACATGTGTTCATGGAGTGTTAATGCTTTGCTCCGGTGCTCTATTAAAAGGAGCACCTTAATTGCCGGTAGTTCCCTTGAGGCCCCGCTACAAATGAAATGCTGGCGGGACAAAAGATCTTGTGCAAGTTCTCATTGCGACACGTATGACTATATATGGGACACATGCCTAGGATTATCTAGTACTTGGATGCTTTATCTTATTTATCTGCAATTGCCCTATGTTACGATTGCTATGTGAATTGTCTTGTCCATGCAGCCGTCCATCCATCTCTATGCCAACCTTTTCGAATCCCACTTTTACTGCTATTGTTACTGCTATCTTTACTTTTACTACCGCTATTACTTTACTATTGCTACTACAAAACTGTTGCTACTGATAAACTGCTGTGAGCAAGATTGTTTCCAGGTGCAGCTAAATTGACAACTCAGTTGTTAAGGCTTATAAATATTCTTTGGCTTCCTTGTGTGAATCAATAAATTGGGTTTCACTTCCCTCGAAAATCTTGCGATACACCCCTATACTTGTGGATCATCAAGACTATTTTACGGCACCGTTTCAGGGAGCATAGCTTTATTTATCAAGTTCACTTGGATTCTCTATTGTTATTTGCTATCCATCCATCATGGGTAAGTCTCGTGATGGAAAGGTTCTATTTTACCATCCACTATAAGAAGAGGTACGGTTCTGAACACCTCTATTGCTCTTGATTCACCATATGTTATGAGTAAGCTCGTTACACCACCACATACACATAATACACACACTGCTACTACTGCGGAATCTGAAACTTCTGATGCTTATGATGCTTCTTCTACTATGCTTGATAAGAGTGGTTCATTAGGTCCTTTCCTAGATGCTACGATTGCTAGAACTATAGCTGGAAATACTGAAACTCTAATGAAGACACTACTACTAGACACATTAGTTCAGAGTCTAGTGAAAGTTATGATATTGAAGATGGTTATGTTGAGATGATCGATGAATTTATTAAAGAATGTAAACACATCCATGATAGGAGCGCTGCTAAGAGTCTCCTTGAGAGGCGTACTATTAGACCCAAATTGTCTCCTATTGCTAAGTTTGTTGCTTCCCCCATAAACATTATAGATGAAGATTATGATTTCTCTCTCGATCTATCTTACATAGGTATTGTTGAGAAAGAACCTTTTTGTGGGACTAAGAATGAAAGTGCGGTAGCACATATGAATGAACTTTCTACCATGAGTGGCTTGTTTTCTGATGATATTAAGATGCATACTTACTTTGTTGCTAAGATTTTCCCCTTTTCACTGAAAGGAGAAGCTAAAATTTGGTTTAGTAATTTACCTCCTAGATCTATTGATAGCCATGATTGCTTGATTAGTACTTTCCTGCAGAAATATTTTCCTCCTAGTGCTAGACATGCTATTTTGCAGGAACTTTTCGATTTTAAGCAGGAGAAAAGAGTATTGCACAGAATCATGGGCAAGGTTTTGTGCTTTGATTCATGCACAGGATGGAAGTCCATTACCTAAGAATGAGCTTCTTGATATATTTTATAATGGACTAACCGAAGAATCTAGGACATACCTAGATAGTTGTGCTGATTGTGTTTTCAGGAATAGGACTCCTAAGGAAGCTGAGGAATTAATGGCTAAAATAAGTAAGAACTATGAAGATTGGACTCATACGAATAAGCTATACAGAAGTAATTGTACTGAACCTACTATACCGATTGTATTCAACATCAAAGAAGAGGGGAGTTATTGAATTAAACGATGAAGTGATGAAGGAAGCTAAGAAATGTCTTAAGGAGAAAGGAATTAAAGCTGCAGATGTCAAGAATTTACCTCCTATTGAAGAGTTATGTAAGACTATTCCCTACTCATCCACTATCGAGGTACACTCTCTCCAACACTTTGATGAAGGTGATATCCCTTACTCTAAACCTCCTGATCAATGCTTAGAAGAATTCGATATCTTTATTATTAAGCAAGATAATTTTAATAAAAGGGTGCAAAATCATCTAATGGAAAACACTAGAGCTATTGTTGAGTTGAAAGATATTGTGGAAAGAACCTCTAATGATGTTAAAATGATTGTTAAACACTTTCAAATGGTTCAAACTCAAATAGATCAACTCGTTAAAGTGCAAACATATTTGCTAGTTAATGCTGCTAAAGAAAAACATGCTTATGAAATTAGAACTAGAAGTGGTGCTGCTACCCAGGATCCTCTATATCCTGAGGGGCATCCCAAAAGAATTGAGCAGGATTCTCAACAAGCTGAAAATAGTGGCTCTACTCGCAAGAAAAGGAAAAAGAAACATAAAACTGTTGTAGAACCCTCTGAACCTGCTATAGATCCTAATAGTATATCTATCTCTGATGCCGAAACTGAAAGTGGTAATGAAGAAAAAGTTGAAGAAGAACCTGAAAAACACACTAAGAATACTAAATACACCAAAGAAGATTTTATTGCTAAGAAACATGGTAGTGAAAGAGAACCTTGGGTCCAAAAACCTATGCCTTTCCCTGATAAGAAACACAAGTCAAAGGAAGATGAACACTATAATAAGTTTGTGAGTGGATGAAACCTTTATTCTTGCAAATTCCTTTGACTGATGCTATTAAATTGCCTCCTTACTCAAAGTATATTAAGGATATTGTCTCGAATAAAAGGAAGATCCCTAATGAAGAAATCTCTACTTTGCTTGCTAATTACTCCTTTAATGGTAAGGTTCCAAAGAAACTTGGAGAACCAGGGATTCCAACTATCCCTTGCTCTATTAAAAACAGTTATGTTAGAACTGCTTTGTGTGATTTGGGAGCTAGAGTTAGTGTTATGCCTTTCTCTCTCTATAAGAGGCTTCAACTAGAAAAACTAATACCAATTGATATATCTTTGCAAATGGCTGATAAATCTACCACTATTCCTGTTGGTATATGTGAGGATGTACCTGTTCAAGTGGCTCATAATTCCTTGATATTAACTGATTTTGTTGTGCTTGAAATGCCCGAAGATGACAATATGTCTATTATTCTTGGGAGACCTTTTCTTATCTGCGGAGGGCTGTTATTAATTGTAATCAAGGAAAGGTGACCTTTAATGTTAATGACAAGGAACATACTGTCTATTTCCCCAAGAAGATTGAAAGGACTTATGGTTTGAATTCAATTGAACATGTTGAGGGTATTCAAGTTGGAGAAATATATTGGCCCATACTAATAGAAAATTTTGAAACTATTATGATTGGGACCATTGCTATCAAAATTGAGGTAACATAATCACTAGTGAAATACAAGTTTTGTCTCATATGAAATTGTTTTGGTATCAAGACCTGATCAACCTTGTTAACAAAATGATTTCATTGAACAAAACAATGCTTTCACCATGATTATCTCCGCTTACTTCTATTCTATCCATTTTAGTTTTTGCTTATGCCAAACTTAAAGGCATTAAAGAAAAGTACTTATTGGGAGATAACCCAAAAGTTTTAGATGAGTCTTGAAGTTAATACTTCAGTAATAACCGCTCCTTATCCTTTTTATTTGCTTTTTGTGCCAAGAGTAACCTCTATTGAGAGAGAAGCAATGATTGGGAAAGTTGCTGTCCCAAAACAGATTTCTGTGCTTCACCGTAAAAATTCGGGTAAAATCTCTGAACGTCTTTTTGAGGCGTGAATTTTTGTGCTTCTGCCACAGGTTGTTATCTAACTTTATTAGTTCAAAACTTTTTTATTTGAGGAACAGAAGGTCTTTGAAAAAAATCGTCTTTACCTGCTGGTCTGTTTTGACAGATTTCTGCCATTTTTCTGCATTTGCTTCTTGTTGGTTCCTTTTTGAGTTCTTTTGGGGAATTGAGATTTTGAGGGAAGTGATACAGTAGCTTGTGTTTTAATGGAAGTTTTATTGGTGTTGGAACTGAACCCAAAGACTTATTATCTTGAGTGCACTAATGTTGCTAATAAAGATTGTGTGAAGTTTTGTATGAAAGAAAAATTTTAGGTGTATGGAAGGAATGAGTAATGAGATGAAGGATGGACTAAAGCTCAAGCTTGGGGATGCCACGCGTGTCACCCCAATAAATATCCAAGAGGCACAAGTGTCAAAGCTTGGGGATGCCCAAGGCATCCCCTTCTTCATCAATAAAAATCCCAGGTTTCTTCCAAACACTTCATTTTTATAGTTTCATGCACAGTTGTGTTGTTCTTGGAGCGTCTTATTTTTCGTTTTTGTTTTGGTTTTTAGTTTGCTTTGTTTTCTTAGTTTGCTGAATAAATTGGTTGGACCCCCTCTTTCATACATTGGTTTGCAAATAGTTTGGTTTGGTTTGGAAAAGAGTAGGAAAGTTCATGCTTAAGTGGTAAAGAGAGCTTGTTTTTTTTATGGCCTATGCTTTGTCATGCCATGCTGGATATTGTTTTGGCTTTATGCTTAGTATTCTTTGCTATAGCATGACTTGTTATAAACAATTGAGATTGCTTAATGTGCCTTGGATGAATCATGCGTTGTTTTAGCATATTAAAGCATAGTATAGTGGTCTTCTCCTTTGATGCTTTATTTGGGTTGACTTGGCACATGCTCACACCATGTTATGACTATCCCAAGTCACCATAGCCTTTATGATCCTTTAATTTTAAACTTGTAGTATCACTTTATGCTTTGATCAATGATGTTTTGTCGCTCTGCATGATTATGGCCATTATTGCTCTCTTAGTTTGTCGCTCCCAGTCTTTTGCTAGCCTCCACAACCAAGTATGAGTTCCACTCATGCATCCAACTCCGTAAACCAAGTTATTCCAAAGAGTCCACCATACCTACCTATTAGCATATGCTATTCCAAGTATATTCATGTTTTTGTTTACCTTCGAATTAAACTTGTTGTAGAAAACTAGTGATTAAAGCTCTCACGAACTTGATGGCACACTTTACTTTTCTTGCCTTAATAAACTTGAACCATTGTGTCGTCTATGTTGTATATACTTGCACTTATTTGTTGGGGATTAGCAGAACCATGATGTCATGGGAATGCTTTCAACATTACTACTTTGTACCTAGTTGATATCATGCTCTTTTGTCTCGGATGTCGTCGATTGTGAAATGAAAGGGAGCTTGTAAGTCCATGGAGTTTTGTATGTGTGTTAGAGAAAGCACTTTGGGCATTTGGTCTAATCCATGCTAACATGGTGAAAACCTGCAGCGTAACCATAATGAGCTGTCTATGAAGCATTCTTCTTATAAAAAGAGTCCTATATTGAGAAAAAGAGAAAAAAAAAAGATTATGAAAAGAGGAAAGAGAAAAAAGCACCATATTCCCATGGTAAATAAGAAGATTGCTGAGATGCTTGTTGCTTGCCTTGTCATTTGATATGGGGATTCTTAGTATCATCGGGCAAAGGGTACCCGTTGGTGGTTCTCTATGATACACATGTACTTGCGATGACAAGAACTTACGGTGACTAAACTTGAGTAGCATGAGGGCCCCCTCGTATTCAAGGGACATGAGATTTCTAACTTATACCGTCAAGCATGTACACCATAGTTTGTTCACTTTAACCTTAATCACTTCAAGATGCTTATGATAGGGGCAATGAGGCTGAAAGCTATAAGTACCATAATTTTGGAAGCTCTTTATGAGACTTGAATCCTACTTCCTTCTATGAAGGCCTTTCTTCCACCATTATATTGAGTCTCCACCTTCTACCTTTATGCACCTACTTTGAGAGCATAGTGGCCATTCTTTGTTCTATGTGCATTGTCCCAAGACTAGTTGATTGATGCATACCTTGATATTGCTTGTTTTAAACTATTTGTATCTACTCACTCTTATAAACTTTGAAGGTGTCCTATGCATTTATATTTGCTACTCTATGAGGGACAAGCTGAATGCCATTATGCTATGTTTTCTTTATGTGAAACAAACAAACGTCTTGCAAAGCATTGTTTTATTCATGAATCTTTTGTTTGTGCCTTTTCATGTTGCATCATAGTTTCTTTGTCTTATTGCTAGAACTTTGTCTTTCATGTTATGATTGAAGTACTATGATCCCAGCTTTGAATGTTTTACAAATACTATGATCAAGTTTATGATGGTGCATGTCACATCAAAAATTATTTCTTTCTTTTATCACTTACCTACTCGAGGGCGAGCATGAGTTAAGCTTGGGGATGTTGATACATTGCAAATGTATCTATAAATTTGATGTTCCATGCTTGGTTTTATCTACTCTCTTGTGTATTGTACACTTTGGAGTACTTTTCATATGATTTCTTGGACTAACCTATTAACAAGAGCCACCCGCCAGCTGTTTTTTGGTTCAGGAAAATCAAAAATGAATATTCTCGAATTGGACGGGACAAAGCCAAAAATCCTATTTCACCGGAAGACTCCGGGCAGAATATGAGGCGGAGTGGGGTTGGGCCCAGCCACCACCACACTGGCCAGGCTGGGCCTAGCCGCGCCAGGGGGTGGTCTGGCCGCCCCAGACACCCCCTCGGTCTCCCTCTTCGCCTATAAGTTGTCTTCTGACCTAAAAACTTAGGGGGGGTTGACATTTTTCCAGAAGGAGTTCCGCTCCGCCGCCACCAATTCCACGAAATAGCACCGAAACTCGTTACGGCACCTGCGGGCGGGGAATTGGAGGAGATCATCGCCATCATCATCACCAGCTTCTCCATCGACCATCCATGTTTCCCCCATATATGAGTGAGTAATCCCCCACTATAGGCTATGGGAATGGTAGGGATTGGATGAGATTGTTCATGTAATGGCATTAGATTGTTAGGGCATGGTGCATAGTATCTACTATTAGTGCTTTTTGACTTTGTTGCAACTTGTTATGCTTAATGCTTGTCACTAGGGCCCGAGTGCCATGATTTCAGATCTGAACATGTTATTGATTCATTATGATAGTATTGTTTATGGTCTTATCTGCAAGTTGTATACACACGTTGTTGTCCGGAACCAATGGCCCCGAAGTGACAGAAATCGGGATAACAGGAGGGAATGGCTTTGATGTGAGGATCACATGTGTTCATGGAGTGTTAATGCTTTGCTCAGGTGCTCTATTAAAGGAGCACCTTAATTGCCGATAGTTCCCTTGATGCCCCGCTGCAAGCGGTGCAGGGACAAAAGATGTTGTGCAAGTTCTCACTACGAGCACGTATGACTATATATGGGACACATGCCTAGGATTATCTAGTACTTGGATGCTTTACCTTATTTATCTGCAATTGCCCTATGTTCTGATTGCTATGTGAATTGTCTTGTCCATGCAACACCGTCCATCCATCCCTATACTTACCTTTTCGAATCCCACTTTTCTTGCTATTATTCTTTGTCTTTACTTTTACTACCGCTATTACTTTACTATTGCTACTACAAAACTGTTGCTCTTGATAAGCTGTGTGAGCAAGATTGTTTCAGTGCACTGAATTGACAACTCAGTTGTTAAGGCTTATAAATATTCTTTGGCTCCCTTGTGGAATCAATAAATTGGGTTTCACTTCCTCAAAATCTGCGATACACCCCTATACTTGTGGGTCATCAACATTGCGACCATCACGTCGGCGCCAAATCATTGATGCATGAAAACCATGCAAACGCGACTTCTCTGGCTCATCGCGCATGCAAGCGCCACCAACATACGTCCAACGATCGTCGGATGCCAATCACATACCAGACGCACCTCCCTGGTTCAGCACTCAAGACGATCCCCATCACATGGCCATTCACTGTATGGGGCATGGGCATGGTAGGCCCATTCAAGAAGGCCCCATCCGGATTCACCCACCTCTTGGTCGCGGTCGACAAGTTCACCAAATGGGTCTAGGCCAAGCCAATCAAAAGTGCGACAAGATAGCCACCAAGTTCTTCTGCGAGCTCATCTACCGATACGGCTACCATACGGCATAATAATGGACAATGACACCAACCGCCAAAGGGGCCATGGCGAATTACTGCGAAAACGCGACATCTGACTTCGACCTTGCCTTAATCGCCCACCGGTCGAGCAGCCAAGCAGAACACGCCAACCAGAGCGTCCTCCACGGGCTCAAGCCACGACTCCAGGTGCCTCTCGAGTGCACCCCAGGATGCTGGGTCGAAGAGCTCCCTTCAGTCATATGGGGGATTGCTGACTCGTGTATTAACAAGCTCGTTGGGGAACCCCAAGAGGAAGGTATGATGAGCACAGCAGTAAGTTTCCCTTAGTTATGAAAACAAGGTTATCAATCGATAGGAACAATGAAACACCCCAAAGGTGTTGCTAGCTGGCGTTAGTAGGCGCACTACCGGTGCTAGTAACAATGTGGAGACGCACAACATAACTACGAACTCTGTCCCCAACTTGCGATGAGGTTGTCAATCTCACGATTTTCTTTGAAAACAAAGGATTAACGTGTCGAATGGAAGGAAGTAATAGTTTGAAGAAAGTAAACACAAAGCGATTAAACAGTTTGTAGATTGTATGTAAAAGAAAGGACCGGGATCCATAGTTCACTAGAGGTGGCTCTCCTTAAGATAGATAACATCTTTGGGTGAACAAATTACAGCAGGGCAATTGACAAACATCGATAAAGCATACAAGCATATACTAATCATCTTGGCTCCTTTGAGACTTGATTGGGCATTACAACCTTATACATAGACCGCCATCCAACTGCATCTATTACTAATAGCCCACCTTCAGGTTATCATCCGAACCCCTCGGTATTAAGTTGCAAGCAACAGATTATTGCTTCAGTTGCGTGTAAAGTAAACAATACGATTGTTCTATGAACAAAGGATTGTTGTTTATCCCTAATAGCAACAACACATCTAGTACCTTAGAGATTTACATCACTTCCCAGTTACAAGGCATGAACCCACTATCGAGCATAAATACTAACTCTTGGAGTTGCTAGCATCTACTTGGCCAAGATAGCTACTAACAGCGGAAAGCATGCAAGATCACAAATAATAAAGACATGATAGAATCAATAATCAATCTGAAATAGCATCTCAATATCCATTTGATCCCCATAAACACAACATGCAGAATTACAAATAGATGATCTTGATCATGAGCAGACTCACAAGATCTAAACATGAAAGCACAAAGGAGGAGAACCAGCCATCTAGCTACTACATGGATCCGTAGTCAGGATGAACTACTCATGCATCACACGGAGGCTTGCATGGTGATGAAGAAAGGCCTCGAGGTGAATTCCCTTCTCGGCAGGTCTGGGAAGAGCTTGAATCCTCGATCTAGGGATGGAGATGGCAATGACTCTGAACTCTTTCATGGATTTTTGATCGGGTACTTAGGGTTTTCGTCCAGAGGGCATCTTATAAGCGGAAGGAGAGGTCGAGGGGGTGCTGGGGTCGGCCACACCACCCCCTGGCGCGGCCAGGCCTGGCCGGCGCGGCCAGGTGGTGTGGTGGACCCCTAGCCCTTCTCCGTCTCGTTACAGCTCGAGATGCCTTCCGTAAAATAACGACTTTGGCTTTTGTCCCGTCAATTCGAGAATATTCATTTTCGACTTTCTTGGAACCAAAAACAGCAGAAAACAGGCAGCTGGCACTGTGGCTCTTTGTTAATAGGTTAGTCCAAGAAATCATATGGAAAGTACTCCAAAGTGTGGACAAAACACAAGAAAGTAGATAAAACCAAGCATGGAACATCAAAAATTATAGATACATTTGCAATGTATCAACATCCCCAAGCTTAACTCCTGCCCGTCCTCGAGTAGGTAGGTGATAAAAAGAAAGAATAATTTTTGAGGCGACACCATCATAAACTTGATCAATGTATTTGTAAATCATTCAAAGATGGGATCATAGTACTTCAATCATAACATGAAAGACAAAGTTCTAGCAATAAGACAAAGAAACTATGATGCAACATGAAAAGGCACAAACAAAAGATTCATGAATAACAATGCTTTGCAAGACGTTTGTTTGTTGCACATAAAGAAAACATAGCATAATAGTATTCAGCTTGTCCCTCATAGAGTAGCAAACATAAATGCATAGGACACCTTCAAAGTTCATAAGAGTGACTAGATACAAATAGTTTAAAACAAACAATATCAAGTTATGCATCAATCAACTAGTCTTGGGACAATGCACATAGAACTAAGAATGGCCACTATGCTCTCAAAGTAAGTGCATAAAGATAGAAGGTGGAGACTCAATATAATGGTGGAAGAAAAGCCTTCATAGAAGGAAGCAGGGATTCAAGTCTCATAAAGAGCTTCCAAAAATTATGGTACTTATAGCTTTCAGCTCTCATTGCCCCTATCATAAGCATCTTGAAGTGATTAAGGTTAAAGTGAACAAACTATGGTGTACATGCTTGGCCAGTATAAGTTAGAAATCTCATGTCCCTTGAATCGATGGTGCTCCTCATGCCACTCAAGTTTAGTCACGGTAAGTTCTTGTCATTGTAAGTACATGTGTATCATAGAGAACATGGCGGGCACCTTGCCCGATGATACGGAAGAATCCCCATATCAAAATGACAAGGCAAGCAGACAACGAGCATCTCAGCAATCTTCTTATTTACCATGGAAATATGGTGCTTTTTTCTCTCTTTCCTCTTTTCATAATCTTTTTTTTCTTTTTCTCATTTTTTTTCTCAATATAGGACTCTTTTTTTATAAGAAGAATGCTTCATAGACATCTCATTATGGTTACGCTGTAGGTTTCAACCATGTCAGCATGGACAATACCAGCAGCCCAGGCGTTTCTCTAACACATATACATAACTCCATGGTGACAAGCTCCCCTTTCCTTTCACCGACGACATCCATAGACAAAAGAGCATGATATCAACTAGGTACAAAGTACCCGTGCGATGTTGAAAGCGTTCCCCATGACAACATGGTCCTGCTAATCCCCAACAAATGAGTGCACGCATATACAACATAGACGACACAATGGTTCAAGTTTATTAAGGGCAATAAAAGTAAAGTGTGCTATCAAGTTCGTGAGAGCTTTAATCACTAGTTTTATCATAACAAGTTTAATTTGGAAGGTAAACAAAAAACATGAATATACTTGGAATAGCATAAGATAGTAGGTAGGTATGGTGGACTCTTTGGAATAACTTGGTTTAGGGAGTTGGATGCATGAGTGGAACTCATACTTGGTTCATGTGGCTAGCAAAAGGCGGGGCGACAAACTAAGAGAGCAATAATGGCCATAATCATGCAGAGAACAAAACATCATTGATCAAATCATAAAGTGATACTACAAGTTGAAAACTAAAGGATCATAAAAGCTATGGTGACTTGAGATAGTCATAACATGGTGTGAGCATGCGCCAAGTCAACCCAAATAAAGCATCAAAGGAGAATACCATAATACTATGCTTTAATATGCTAAAACAACGCAAGATTCATCCAAGGCACATTAAGAAATCTCAATTGTTTATAACAAGTCATGCTACAACAAAGAATACTAAGCAATAAATCCAAAACATTATCAAGCATGGCATGACAAAGCATAGGCCACAGTCAAAAACGAGCTCTCTTCAACATAGCATGAACTTTCCTACTCTTTTCCAAACCAAACCAAACTATTTGAAAACCAATGAAAGAGGGAGTCCAACCAATTTATTCAGCAAACTAAGCAAAGAAAAAACAAAATGAAAACGAAAAAGAAGACGTCCAAGAACAACACAACTGTGTATGAAACAATAAAAATGAAGCGTTTGGAAGGAACCTGGGATTTTTATTGATGAAGAGGGGGATGCCTTGGGTATCCCAAAGCTTTGGCAACTTGTACTTCTTGGATATTTCTTGGGGTGACAACGTGGCATCCCCAAGCAATCTTTAGTCCATCATTCATCTCATTACTCATTCCTTCCATACACCTGAAATTTTTCCTTCATACAAAACTTCACACAATCTTTATTAGCAATATTAGTGCACTCAAGATAATAAGTCTTTAAGGTTCAGTACTAACACCAATAAACTTCCATTAAAACACTAGCTACTGTAGCACTTCCCTCAAAAAGCTCAATTCCCCAAAATAACTCAAAAAGGAACCAACAAGAAGCAAATGCAGAAAATGGCAGAAATCTGTCAAAACAGACCAACAGGTAAAGACGATTTTTTTCGAATACCTTCTGTTGCTCAAATCAGAAAGTGTTGAACTAACGAAAGTTAGATAACAACCTGGGGCAGAAGCACAAATATTCACGCCTCAAAAGACTTTCAAGTTTTACATGAATTTTTACGGTGAAGCACAGAAATCTGTTTCAGGGCGACAACTTTCCCAATCATTACTTCTCTCTCATTAGAGGTTACTCTTGGCACAAAAGCAAATAAAAAGGATAAGGAGCGGTCATTACTGAGTAATAACTTCCAAGACTCATCTAAAACTTTTGGGTTATCTCCCAATAAGTACTTTTCTTTAAGCCTTTAAGTTAGGCATAAGAACCAAGAAAAGAATCAAGTGTTCTCAAATGAAGAAGCATTAAAAGAAAATTTTGTTTTTTTCATATGAGAGGCAAAATAAATATTCTCTCTCTTCTTAGGAAGTGTTCTATACCTTTCTTGAGTGGGAGTTGATATTTAATGGTGCCTTCTTTCATATCAATAATGGCACCAACAGTTCTAACAAAGGTCTTCCCAAAGTAATAGGACAAGAAGCATTGTATTCAACATCCAAAACATAGACATCAACGGGGACATAGTCATTGTAAACCATAATAAGAATATCATTAATACTCCCCATGAGTTTCCTTTTAGCATTATCATCAAGTGGGACATTCAAATAACAATCTTCAAGTGGAGGCAAATCAAGCATATCATAAATTCTTCTAGGCATAATAGAAACACTGCTATCAAGATCACATAAAGCTTTAAAATAAAATCATTCACTTTCATATTAATGATGGGTTCCCAACCATCTTCTTGTTTTATAGGAATAGAAGCTTTATGTTTCATCTTTTCTTCTTTAATCTTTATGAGAGCATCAGTAATGTGTTTTGTAAAGGCCATGTTCATAGCACTAGCATTAGGACTTTTAGCAAGCTTTTGTAGGAACTTAATAACTTCAGAGATATTCCAACCATCAAGATTAAAATCAAAATTATCATCTAGAGTAGTAGAACTATTACTAGCCTCAACACTAGTAGTGGTGATAGTAGAAACACTAATGTTTCTAGCAATTTCATCTTCTCTTTTCCACTTAGCATGTAATTCAGCTAATAGTCTAACATTTTCATCAATTCTTACTTGTATGGCATTACTGGCTGCAAAGGGATTATCATTAGTTTCAGGTTTAGCAGCCATTTTATTCAAAGAATATTGAGCTTCAGCCAAAGATGCTATATTTCTTTCAGCATTAGAAAGTTTCAATTGTAAACTAGGGATTTCCCTATTTAGACTCTCACGTTGATGGCTAATGTTCTTCAAAATGGTAGATTGTTCCTCCATAGTTTTAGTGAATAGTTGATTTTGCTCATATCGCATTTGCATGAAGTTCTTAGTGGCTCTTTCAACTTCTAAAATTCTTCCTTCACTAGGTAATCCAGGTATACCATTATAACCATAAGTATTATTAGAATGGTAGGGCCTATAATTGTTATTACCATAAGCATTGTTGCAAAAATTATTATTTCTTATGAAGTTCACATCAACTTGCTCTTCTTGAGCAACCAAAGAAGCTAAAGGAACATTATTTGGATCAATATGGGCTTTCCCATTCACAAGCATAGACATAATAACATCAATCTTATCACTCAAGGAGGAGGTTTCCTTAATAGAATTTACCTTCTTACCTTGTGGAGCTCTCTCTCGATGCCATTCGGAATAGTTAACCATCATGTTATCTAGAAGCTTTATTGCAACACCCAAAGTAATGGTCATAAAGGTACCTCCAGCAGCAGAATCCAATAGGTTCCTTGAAGAATAGTTCAATCCTGCATAAAAGGTTTGGATGATCATCCAAGCGATCGATCCATGGTGGGACACTTCTTACCAAAGATTTCATTCTTTCCCAAGCTTGAGCAACATGTTCTTATCAGATTGTTTAAACTTCATTATTTCACTTCTCATAGATATAATCTTAGTAGGAGGATAGTATTTTCCAATAAAAGCATCTTTGCACTTAGTCCAAGAATCAATACTATTCCTAGTTAAGGAAGTCAACCATTCTTTAGCTTTTCCTCTCAAAGAGAAAGGAAACAGTTTCAGCTTAATAATATCACCATCTATATCCCTATGCTTTTGCATCTCACAAAGTTCAACAAAGTTATTTAGATGGGCAGCAACATCTTCATTACCAATACCAGAAAATTGTTCTCTCATAACAAGATTGAGTAAAGCAGGTTCTATCTCAAAGAAAGTAGCTTCAGACATAGGTGGAGCAATAGGTGTGCTCATAAAATCATTGTTGTTGGTGCTAGTGAAGTCACACAACTTAGTGTTTTCAAGAGTAGTCATTTTTGTGTGTTTTTGATAAAGAAAGCAAACTAGTAAAACTAATTTTTTTGTGTTTTTGATAACAAAATAAGCAAACAAAGCAAAAAGAAACTAAGGAAAACAAAAATAACAAAGTAAAGAGATTGGTTATGAGGGAGTCCCCTTGTGAAGATGTCCTTGACTCCCCGACAGTAGCGAGGAAAAATACTTGCCGACTAGGTGTATTAACTTGAGCTCGTTAAGCAACCAAGAGGAAGGTATGATGAGCACAGCGAAGTTCCTCAGTTATGAAACCAAGGTTATCAATCCAGTAGGAGCAAGGAAACACCTCAAAGGTGTTGCTAGCTGAGCCTTGGCAGGGCGCACTACCGGTGCTAGTAGCAACGTGGAGACCTGCACAACACAACCACAGAACTCTGTCCCCAACTTGCGACGAGGTTGAAAATCTCACCGGTTTTGCTGAAAACAAAGGATTAAACGTATCGAATCTAAAGAAGTAATAGTTTGCAGAAAGTAAACACAAAGCAGTAAACAGTTTGTAGATTGTATGTAAAAGAAAGGATCGGGATCCATTGTTCAGTAGAGGTGGCTCTCCTTAAGATAGATAACATGCTGGGTGAACAAATTACAACGGGGCAATTGAGAAACATCGAGAAAGCATACAAGCATATACTAATCATCTTGACTCCTTTGAGACTTTATTGGGCATTACAACATTATACATAGACCGCCATCCAACTACATCTATGACTAATAATCCACCTTCAGGTTATCATCGAACCCCTCCGATTATTAAGTTGCAAGCAACAGATTATTGCTTTACGAATTGCGTGTAAAGTAAACAATACGATTGTTCTATGAACAAAGGATTGTTGTTTTCTCCCTAGTATCAACAGCACATCTAGTACCTTAGAGATTTTTGTCACTTCCCCAGATTACGAGAGGCATGAACCCACTATCGAGCATAAATACTAACTCTTGGAGTTGCTAGCATCTACTTGGCCAAGATAGCTACTAACAACGGAAAGCATGCAAGATTACAAATAACAAAGACATGATAGAATCAATAATCAGTCTGAAATAACATCTCAATATCCATCGGATCCCCACAAACACAACATGCAGAATTACAAATAGATGATCTTGATCATGAGCAGACTCACAAGATCTAGACATGAAAGAACAATGGAGGATAACCAGCCATCTAGATACTACATGGACCCGTAGTCCAGAGATGAACTACTCACGCATCACACCGGAAGCTTGCATGATGATGAAGAAGGCCTCTAGGGTGAATTCCCCTCTCCGAAGTCTTGGGAAGAGCTTGATCCCTCCGATCTAGGGATGGAGATTACAATGACTCTGAGACTCTTTCGTGGATTTTTGATGGTACTTAGGGTTTTGGTCGAGGGCAATATATAGGTGGAAGGAGAGGCGAGGGGTGCTGGGTCGGCTAGACCACCCCAACACGGGCGACGCAGCAGCGGCTGGAGTGGCGTGGCCGGGCCCCAACCCTTCTCCATCTCGTATTCTGGCTCCAGATGCCTTCCGGTAAAATAAGCGACTTTGGCTTTTGTCCGTCAATTTGAGAATATTCATTTTCTGACTTTCCTGGAACCAAAAACAACAGAAAACAGGCAGCAGGCACTGTGGCTCTTTGTTAATAGGTTAGTCCAAGAAATCATATGAAAAGTACTCCAAAGTGTGGACAAAACACAAGAAAGTAGATAAAACCAAGCATGGAACATCAAAAATTATAGATACATTTGCAATGTATCAGGGATCTGCACGTTTTTCAATCCCTCCACCGGGTTCACACCCTTCTTAATGGTGTACGGCGCAGAAGCCGTAATGCCAACAGACCTGGAGCACGACTCACCCCGAGTCGCCAATTACGTCAAGGCGACAAACGAGGCCGCCCGCCAAGACAACATTGACCAAATCGACGAGGCACGCGACCTAACCCATTCCCGTACAACCATCTACCAGCAGGGACTCCGCCACTACCATAACCCTCGAGTCCGGACTCGCACCTTCCAGGAGGGCGGCCTGGTCCTACGACTGGGTCAAGATAATAAGGGCATGCACAAACTCTCCCCCCCATGGGAGAGGCCATTCGCCATAGGGCGAGTCCTCGGCAATGGCGCCTACTACCTCGTCGACATACGAGGCAATGGCCAGCTCGAGGTTGGGAGGCCATGGAATGTAAACCTCCTCTGGAAGTTCTATACATAGAACCGAAACATGTACTCAGCTGACATATATAATGAAATTCATTCGGTTCACAAAATTGTGTCTACTCGCCATATCCTTGTGCCACTCGCACTCATACAATCAGCAATACGCTACCCACGGAAGTCCACCTTTGGTCGGCGGCCGCAGCTAAGTAGTGCACCGAAAATACTCGGGCCTTGGGATGTCCACAAAAATGCCAACCCGAAGCCACCATCGGAGTCGCCTAGCTCGACAGGCCCACCGTGCCAAGACGACCGGTATACTCGTCTCACAGCGACCTGTCCTTCCCATCCTCGCGCAAAGCAACTCGAACGGTTAAGTACCACGCACGAGGACTCCGCAAGAATGGAACCTCCACGCGTCTCGGGAACACACCAAATAAGAGAGATGCCTTGGACTCGCCCAGCGACTGGCTCTCCGAGCCAGGGGAAGAGATGTGTTACAAACAACGCATTAACAATCTACAACAGGAATACGCCCAATAACGGCTAAGCACTACGCTCGGGGACTCGCCTACAAACAAAACCATTCGCGCTCGGGGACTAGCCCTTCAGGAGACGCAAAGGATAAACTAAACACCATAAAAGAAAACACATATGTACACAATCAAGTTATACCCCATTAAAGGGCGGACGCGCTCGGGGACTCGCTCAACCAAAAATAAACACACCACATAATCATGGTCGCATTGCGAGTCGATTGACTCCTCTTACTCAAAATATTTTTTATATTACAAAAGTAAGCCACTTGGCATATATTACAAACTGCCCAACAATACTATCTATTCCGAGTCGGCGAAGAAGCACCACCACCACCCTTGACACGAACGAAAGGCTGCCACGGGTTCGTTGGGTAGGTCGTCAACGACTTCGACAACGCCGACCGGAAGGGCTGCTCCGACTTCATATCGCGATGCTCCGGCTCAGGGTCGCCAGGTGCCAATACCGTTTCCTGGTATGGCAGCAGATCCCCTATCGCCAACACCCGATCAGCAAAAGGGGCGGCCTTGGCAGTCAGCTTCAGCACCTGTGACATCTCCACTGTGCCCGTCGCTGAAGGGTAGCCGCTGGTGACGTCGTCGAGGTCGAAATCGTCGGGGAAGTGGGCGAGACCCAGACTCAATGCCGTGGTAGCCCCGCGCCTGAAAGCCAGCGCCATCCACTCCACGCCGGGCACCTCCTCGGATAGCACCACATACATAAGACCCCGGGAATAACCCGGTGGGGACATCCCTTGAAGGACCGCTTGGATGCACAATGCGAGCGATGGCAGCGTTCACCACGGCAGTCACACACCGCGAGGCGTTGAAGGTCTGAACCACCGGGTCGCTTTGCTCTATCACAACTTCAACATCAGACATCAGTGACACTATGGATTCCCCTACTCGGGGACTCGCCAAACGTGTTAAGAAAAAATGGAGACTTACCAAGAAGCTTGCGGCAGTTCTCGGTGACATGCTTCTCCAAGGCGGCATGATCGTTCTGCAGCCCCACGATGATCGAGTCCGCGGCCTTGCGCTCCTCTTTAGCATGCGGCGTGATCGTCCATTTTGCATCACTATTCTATGTCTTAATTAACTATTATTCATTGATATATTTATTATTTATAGGTGATACTTATTTTATTTCATCTATTTTTGCATGGTTGATGACTTTTGGAGCATGGACCGCTGCGATCGAGATTCTGATGGAAAAGGTCTTGTTTGGAGGCAAAATTTGCAAAGATCAGAAAATCCGGAAAATATCTGGAAAATCCTATTTTCTAGAAGACTAAGGATGCCGAAGATGGAGTGGAGGTGGGCCACGGGGCCCACACCACCCCATGGGGCGAGGCCTAGGCAGCCTTTGGAGGTGGTGTGGCCGCACAGGCCTCAGCCTCTCCCCTACAGTATATCATTCTCCCAAAACCCTAAGACTCGAGAGGGACCACGAGAAAGATTACGCCTCTCTACAGGCGGAAAACACCGAGAAAGATCTCTCCGTGCAGATTCTGCCAGAATTCCTTCCCGGAGAGGAGATCATCGCCATCAACACCACCATCAAGCTGGACTTCATATGGATCATCATCATCACCATCAGCACCCTCATCACCATCTCCATATTGCTGTAACAATTGCGTTGAATCTTGCATAGTTCATATGGGAAACTTTCACGGTGTTGATTACTCCTTGTAGTTGATGCTATTGAGTGAACCATTGAATTATTGTTTATGTTCAGATTGTTATACATCATTATTCCATCTCTGATCATGATCCATATGATGTCTTGTGAGTACTTCATTTTGTTCTTGAGGACATGGGAGAAGTCTTGTTGTTAGTAGTGGAGTTGTGTTGAGAAAGATTCAATAGATTGTTATTTAAGTTGTCGTGTACTTCTTCTAGTGGTGTCATGTGAACGTCGACTACATGACACTTCACCTATATGGGCCTAGGATAATGCATTGTGTATTTGGCTACTAATCGTAGGGGTTGCTGAGGTGTGAAACCTGAACCCCCGTTAGGAAACCATTGCACAAGGAACGTAAGGGTCTTAGAGTTTAAAGCTGTGGTTAGGTTTATACCTTAATTACTTTCTTGTACTTACAGATGTTTGCAAGGGGTATAATCACAAGTATGTATTAGTCTTGGATGGGGCGGTACATTAGCACAGGTTCACCCACACAACACTTAGCAAGCTAGAGAAGATTAATCAGCTATATGAAGCAAAAGCACTTGACAGTCTTCCCATGTGTCCTCGAGAACGTTTGGTCATCTTAAGTAATACAACCGGCTTGTCCTTTGCTTCATAATTATAGGGTTCCCAACCTTTAATAAGGTAGAGCCCCCTGTGTTTACAATGCTAGTCCCTGGATCAATAGCTAGCATCCACAGTTTAGATGTAATATCAAGAAACAAAGGTCATAATATAACTTTATAGGAATAACATAAGTTTATTACATCAAACATAGCTCATTTGGCTATTACATTACATTGCAGCGGAATAACTATAGTCATGGGGTCCTTCATCTTCAAAGTGCCACAGGCAGATGTTGGTTGTAGACTTTGTAATCCTAATCAAACAATCTTCACTAAAATCAATCAAACCTGCAACATACAAGTTACAGCCACAAAGGGTCAATACATTTGAATTGTATTGGCAAGTGATACTATGATAGTATGGTGGAGTCTATCATCTATATGCATTTGGCTAAGTGGAGTTGAGGTTTGCATTGCTCAAAATAGATTTTTCCTTAACATTTGAAAATACTAAGTTTTTGCTTTGATAAAATCATTTTTCTCAATCAAAGATTGAGGATCCTTTACAAGGCATCTCTCAATCAAAGACTGAAGATTTCAAACAACCCTTGTTCAAACCACAAGATTTTAAATTAGAAATTTGAATGATGAGATTCTTGATTGCTTCCATGTCTTGATGCTCAAATTGTCCTTTACCAGGGACATGGCTAAGTACTTAGATTTTACACTCTGCAGAGGTGGTGCACTTTCCCACAAGACTTGGTTTCCCAAGACAAGATCTTTGAAGCCTTCCTTAGACCAAAATGGGCCGCGTTCAACCTATCAAACACTACCACCTTTGTCCATTTGGCTAAGTTCTTGCAACCTATATGATCATGGCAGAGCCCATATTGCCAAGTGGCTGCACTTGAAGCTTCTCAACATTTGACATCTCAAATCTCTTTGTTCCTGGGTGGCCATCCACAAGTGAGACACCAAGTTTTCCCCAGCATACTGGACCTGCATGACCACTCAACACAAACCATTCCTTCCATTCCACCCAGGTGATTCATTAACTTAGTTGTTTTATTAAACAAAACACAAGTCCTCAGACTTAGAATATTTTCCATAGTGTGAATATATATTCCACCCATGTTTTCTATTAGCTAGGCTAAGCTTGATAGTAATAGGAATCTTAACTTAGGAAGATTTCCAGTATGGTTTCATCTACTAGGTGCTACTATAGCAAGGTCTATACTTTTAGCAAAATTCCATGCAAGTTTTACTTAGCAAAATCACTAATGCATATTGAAAGTAATGGGACAAAAAGTATGAAGCATCACTTGCCTTTTTGGTAGAGTATGGGTTCACTCCTTGTCCTTGCAACAATCACACTCTTCAAGTCACTACAAATCAATCAAGCAAGGCACAAACTCAATCTACCAATCAAGCAAAACAACACACAAAATGACAAAGTCAAAGTAATGCATGCAAGCATGCAAAAGATGGTTCTAATTGCAAAGGTGGTCTCCACTAGGCTTCTAAACTTTGTAAGGTCCAAATTGGTCATTTACCAAAATGGCAAAGTCATTTGTAAAAGGTTTCACTTCAAAACCATTTTCAAAACAAAGTATCATTTTATGTGGTGTAGAAATATTTTTACTAAGGCTTTAATCTATAGGGTTCACCCAATTTGTTTTCCAACCATAAAACTTGGTATTTAGGGTCAGAGTTTAAAACAAACATTTTCCAAAGGTTTTCTTACAAAACCATTTTTAATAAATAAACCACATTTCTATTTGACTAGAAATGGTTTTAAATCAAAGAATCATTATTTTGTTTCACCAAATTTATTTTTGAATCCACAAAGTGTTTCCTATGGTCAGTAGGTTTGATCCAAAACATTTTCCCAAAGTTTTCTTTACAAAAACATTTTCATAACCAAAATCTTTATTTTCATTTGGCTAGAAATGGGCTAAATCAAGTTTTCCATCCTAAACTTTACCAAATACATTTTCCAAACTATGGATTGGTTCCTAGGGTCAGTGAGTTTACAACAAACCATTTTGCAAAGGTTTTAACCCTAAAAACATTTTTAAACAATTTTTCTAATCCAAACAAGCTCACAAAAGTATCTGCAAAAACAAGCAAACTAACAGATACTATTTGTTAAACCAAGGGCATGGTTGGCTAGGTCTTGCTCTTCTGAATCCAACGACATAAAGTTTGCAAAATTTGGACGTGTGGATTCAAAGTTACAAGGGTTTGAAATTTGCAAACAAATCTGTTTTCAATTTCTGTTTTAAACTAGAGTGGCCACGCGTCATGCTTTCATTAGACAGTGCCGCTTCGCACGGATCGCGCTCTGTAGGCCGTAGGATCTCATTTAGATCAAGCGGCACAGGGACATTCGATACCTCTTCGTTTAAGTTCTATTACAGCCTTACGATCTAGATCTAACGGATGCAATCGATCAGATCACTAACCAGCGGCGCTGTGTAGCGGTGGACGGCGGCGACGGCCAGACGAGATGCTCGTGGTGGTTCTAGGAAGCGAGGAAGACAGAGGGGGTGCTCACCGTGATCGCAGGGGTATGGCGAAGCTCAAGGTGGTCTTCGGGTAGCGAGGCGCCACGGTTGTCGTCGGATTCCTCGCGGAGATCAAGGCGGCGTCTGGCGGCTCTCTGTCGAAGCGAAGCTAGAGGCCGCGCTAAGACAAGGTAGAGGCATGGTTAGAGTCGCGCGAGGTCGCGGTAAGGGAGCATCATCGGGAGGTCCGGGAGGTCAGAGCTTACGGAAGTGCTGCGTCGAGTTAAGCAGGCGGTGGCGGCAGTCGTTAAAACGCTGCAGATTGCCCTAAGGCAAGGCAGAGCATGTTCGAATCTTGCCAAAGCAAAGCGATCTTGTGCGTGATCTAGGAGGTGAGGGTGGTGGTGTTCTGGAATGCTTGTGGAGTAATAAGCGGGCAATGATCTTTGTCGAGAGCTTATCGGCCGGCAGCCTTCTGGGCGCCGCGTTGAGCAGTGGAAGTCTTGGGAGATGCGCCAGGGAGTGGGGAGTCTCCTAGTGTGCTCAGGGAGGCCAGGGGTGGTGAGTCTTGGTCGGAATCGACACCGGACCTCGTCGGAACAGAGGATGGTTTCTGGCAAAATACGGCAGCCTGAGGGCGAGATGAGGTGTGGTGACAGAGGGGAAAGGAGGAGAAAACGGCTGGCGTTTTATAGCATCTGAGCCTTGGTGAGGTTTAAGTAGCGGCATCAATGCGAATTGATCGCGACTTTCAAAGCGCGGCAGGCGTCGTTAACGCGAGGAGGAAGAAGGGGTCGTGCGGGTGAGGAGGATGAACAGTAGAGGTGGGGTCGTCTTGTCAGCGATAGAAAAGGAAAGGGGGTTGGGTCCACCAGTCATACTCTGTGTGGGTTTCTTTCGCGGTGAAGAAAAACGGTTCGCTCGGGTGGGGGTGAACGATGAACAGGCGAGTGGGTTAGCTTGGCGATGAAAGAAAGGGAGTGGGTGGGGTCAGATTGTCACTCTACTGTGCGGGTAAGTTTGAGTGAGAAAAGAATGCTTGGGGAAGAGAAGCGAATTGGGCTAGGTGGGCTTTGTTGAAATTTGGAGCTGGGCAGGATGGTGGGCTGTTCTATTTTTTTACTATGCAAACATTTTTCTTTTTCTAAAACTAATTTCTGTTTTGAATTTCAATCAACTATTCAAACAACATTCAAATTGATTCAAACAATCACCAAACTTCACAACTTTGAACTTGGTTCTGTTTATCAACATAAACCAAATTCTAAAAATAAAATAATAATTTTATTCTTTTTAGGATCCATTCTTTAATTAAATAAAATGGATCTTTAGTTTATTAATAAAATAGGGTTTGATTTAATTAATAAAATCTCCATTTGAAAACCAAATATTTTCAAAAACAAATCAGTAGGTTTTATTTGGAAATAAAGAATACTTGGAAAGCTTATTTAAAACAAAATAACATTTTTGCTATAGGGTCCATTAATAATTAAATAAAATGGACCTTAGTTAATAAATCAAGTAGGATTTGTTTTAATAAAATATTTATTTTTAAATCAAAAATAAAACCAAAATAATTCAGTAAGTTTTATTTGAGAATATAAAATATTTGGAAAACTTATTTAAATAAATAAATAAGTTTTGATGTTTTGAAAATAGTAAAATCTTTATTAATAAAACTTGGATATTTAAATCCTTTTTATTTTATTTTAAATAAACCTTTACTAATTTAATCAAAGCAAAACCTTTTGTTTAAAAATCTTGGCCAAGGTTTAATTTGGCTTTATAAAATAATCTTTATTTAAAATATTTCTTTTCATTTTGAAAACCAAAACCTTTTATAAAAAGATTTCAAAGTAGTAATAAAATACTTGGAAAACTTATTTAAAACAAATAAATAAGTTTTAGTGTTCATTTAAAATGGGAAAAGCCTTTACTTAAATAAAATTTGGATATTACATCCTTATTATTTTATTTAAATAAACCTTTAGTCATTTTATCAAAACAAAATATTTTATTATAAAAGCTTGGCCAAAATTAATTTGGCTCTTTTAAAATATAATCTTTATTTATAATTCTATCTTTGCTTTTGAAAACCAACTTCTTTTATTTTAAAGATTCAAAATAGTAACTCCAAAACATTTTATTTGCCTTTATTAAATGTTTATCTTTATAAATCCCTTTAGGATTTAATTATTTCAAAATAAGGTTTGAAGATTCCCAATTGAATTCAAAAGTTTCTTACGGCTCGAAAACAACAAAGTTTTATTTTATTCATTTATTTTCACATTACAAGATTTGGAAAATCTTGGGATGTGACAATAAAGGATTGGGCCACTTGCTGCATTTATTCCTACTGTCTTTTATTTACTCGTACTTTGTTTACTTGATTTATCAAAAACCTCTAAAAATCCGTTTGCTAAGTATTTGCAGAGAATTCCTGATCCATACCACTAGCCAGCACCTTCTGCTCCTCGTTGGGTTCGACACTCTTACTTATCAAAAATACTGCGATACACCCCCTATACTTGTGGGTTATCAAGACTATTTTAAGCGCCGTTCTTGAGTGAAGCGCTATTGGAGGCCAGAACGGTAAAGAAACTTCTCTTGTGGTATTGTTTACTTACGCTGAATTGCTTTATTTTAGATTATGGATAATTAATGAGTTTTCTTATTTAGTAGCATACTACCACTGCTAAGGTAGTAGATAAGCCACCACCTATTTGAGAATGATGTTTTCAAAATACCTACAAGAATTATCGATCGTGTTATGGATAACTACTAGAATTATCGATCGTATAAGCTGCTGAAGAATGGTCAAGCTCTGGAATGGGAGGAAATATTGCCTCTCTTTTATTCAAAGTTTTATCCTCCTAGTGAGATTCATAAAGATCGGAATCAAATATACAACTTTTTGCCTCTTGATGGAGAGAGTACATCTCAAGCTTGGGGGAGATTGAAGTTACTAATGCTCAAATGTCCCATTCATGAGCTCCCCAACAATATTATTATCAACAACTTTTATGCAAGGCTCCCCCTACATGATAAAGATTTATTGGATGCTTCTTGTGCTGGATCATTCACTCATATGGAATAAGAAGCTAAATGGGACCTTCTAGACTGTATTCAAGACAATGCTGAAGCTTGGGAGAATGACAAAGGTAGAAAGTCAGGTATAAATTATGATTATGAATGCATTGAATCTTTATGGGAACTAATTACTTTCAAGATATTAAAAATGCTTATTGTATATAGTCAGTTTTTTTTTTTTTCTTTGAGTCTTGGAAGCTATTACTTCTGTAATAACCGCTCCTTATCCGTTTTGTTTGATTTTTGTGTCAAGATCAACCTCTAATGAGAGAAAGTAAGATTTGGGGAAGTTCTTGTCCTGAAACAGATTTACGGTGCTTCACCGTAAACATTCGTGAGAGATCTCTATATGTCGGATTGAGCTGTAATTTTGTTGTGCTTCTGCGGTTGTTATTCAACTTTACGTTAGTTTTGCACTTTTGATTTGAGCAACAGAAGATTTTCAAAAAAATTGATCTTTACCTGCTGATGCTGTTTTGACAGATTTAGCCACTCTTGCATCTGCTTCTTTATTCGATTTCCTTTTTGAATTCTTTTGGGTTTTCGGAAGGGAGTTGCTACAGATAGCTTTTGTTGTGATGGTTTTCATTTGAAGTTAGACTCGAAGGTTATCACTTCACTTATACTAATGTTGCGCTAATAAGAAGCGTGAAGTTTTGTGTGAAAGAAATTTCCGAGGCCCCGGAGATAATGGTGTAATAAGAAGAGAAGGGTTTTATGACTCAAGTAATAGAGTGTATGAAGATGAAGATATTGATGCCTTTCAAGTTATAACTCGAGAGAAATTCATTGAGGACAAATTCAGAGACCTGCAGTCCATTTCCAAATAGAGTAACAGATTACGGTAAGAAAAGTTCCACAAAATACAATCCAACTATATTTTTTGCAGTTTTTAGGTCAATAAGGAAAGCTAAGCGAAAAAGGGATGAAATGGAGCGGGTGGCTTACACACCCCATGGCGGGCCCACCCCTGGCGCCACCGGTGGTGAGGCCACCTGGGACTCCGCCTCAAACTCGTTTTCTCCCAGTACCTTCCTTTGATGTGAAACTTACGTAATATAACCTCCCGGATCTTAGAAATCCAGGTATATCGTGTTTTTCGTCATGTTTTGTTTCGATCTGTTTACGCGGGACATACTCTTTGAAGCTTAGAAGCACAATGGTGTCCGCCAAGGATAAAGGAAGGCCCATGGAGGAAGATCTCCAAGACCCAAGCGAGGCTGGTACCTTTAGTCTCTTGCCTGCATCCTTGGAATCCCTCGAGTCACTAAGGAGTTTTCGACAAGTACCAAGACTTGAGGAGGAAGGTGTACATGCTTCAATGGGAGAATGATAGGCAGCAAGACCTTTGGAAGATTTCCTCGCGTCAACTAAGAAAATAATACCACCACCACAGAAGGAAGTAACAAATCATCGGTTTGGCATCCCTTGGTTTGTTCCAAGCTTGGGGGAGTGCCGCGGTATCACATCACTATCTTCTATCTTTTTACCTTTTAGTAGAGTCATATCATGAATAGAGGAGTTATTATATAGTATGGTTTGCATTTTGGAAGTGTCCCCTCTCTCGTTAGATATGTATCCCTTGGTGTGAGTTGCCGTTATGGAATATTAATGAGAAGTTCTATCATTTACTCTTTTGCATAAAAGCTTATATTAGTTTTCAATTCGTAGTTATATGATTGATCTTGTTGTTAGTATTGGTATCACTTTGGGATCATTGAGTTAATTTAGTTGGTTTTGGCAAACCTGGCTCAGTCGAGTAGCAACACCTTTTGAGAGTTGAAAAGAAAACATAGAAGTATTCTAGAGAAAAATAATTTCATCATCTTTCTTTCTTGATTTGCCCATAAGTCTAGTATTCTCCTAGTTAGATCTTTTGTGCTTCAAGGAAGATTGTATGTTTGTCTTTATCACTTGTATGTTTGTTTGTTTCCTTCAACTCTTGTACTTGCTGAAACCTTGCTAGCCAAAACCTATCTTGAGAGGAATTCTTCTCGTGCATCCACCTCCTTTAAACAAAAACCTTTGCCATTTGTGTCCACCATACCTACCTATTAGAATTATTGCTATTCCAAGTAAATTCTTGTTTATCTACCTCCCAAATTAAACTTTTATGTGAAAATTAGTGATTAAAGCTCTCACGAACTTGATGGCACACTTTACTTTCTTGCAATTAATAAACTTGAACCATTGTGCTCACCTATGTTTGCGTATGCTTGCGCTTTGTAAGTTGTGAATTAAGCGAACCATGCTATCATAGAGGGAGCGCTTTCAACATTACCTTTGGTACTTTGTACCAAGTTGATATCATGTTCTTTTTGTCTATGGATGTCGTCGATTGTGAAATGAAAGGGAGCTTGTAAGTCCATGGAGTTATGCATATGTGTTAGAAAGCGCTTTGGCTGGTCTAATCCATCTTGACATGGTGGAAACTGCCGCGTAACCATCACTAGTATCTATGGGCATTCTTCTTATAAAAAAGAGATAGAGATTGAGAAAAAGAAAAGAGATATTATGAAAAGAGGAAAGAGAGAAAAAGCACCATATTCCATGGTAAAATAAGAAGATTGCTGAAATACTTGTTATGCCTTGCCTTGTCATTTTGATATGGGGATCCTTAGTATCCCTTGATCGGGCAAGGGGTACCCGTTGGCGGTTCTCAATGATACACATATGCTTACGATGACAGAACTTACGGTGACTAAACTTGAGTAGCATGAGGCGGCCCTCGTATTCAAGGGACATGAGATTCTCAATTTATAACAGTCAATGCATATCCTCATTTTGATCCTTTAACCTTAATCACCTAAAGATGCCTATGATAGGGAAATGAGAGATGAAAGCTAGTAAGTATCATAATTTTGAGAGCTCTTTATGAGACTTGCAATCCCTGCTTCCCTCTTTGAAGGGCCTTTCTTTTTACTTTGTAGTTGAGTTAGTAAACCTACTCCCTTCTATCTGACAAGTATTTTGAGTTGATGTGTTTCATTCATTCATATGATGATTTATTCAATCATGTCTTATGTTCCTTGTTTTGCACAATGCTCTTATCTTGATGTTTACTACTTTGAAAGCTTTCATTGAAAAACCAGCTATTTGAACTCCGACAAATTATCAACTATTCTTCGACCAAGAGCTAAGTTTGCCATTACCAATTGTGATTCACTTTACGTATCTTTATTGTGTTTCCTTTACTTATTACAAGTTGAGTTATATATTAGTGAGTTGTCTTCTACTATGATCTATGTATTTGATGAATGTGATGCTTCTTGTCCGTATTCTTTTATCGACTCTTCCTCCATAAACACAGGGTCATGTTTATTGAGCTCGGTTTAAGCAGGGACAAGCGAAGTCTAACAAGGAGTTGATACGTCCATTTGCATCACAATTCTATGTCTTAATTCACTATTATTCATTGATATATTTCGTGTTGAGAGGTGATACTTATGTTATTTCATATATTTTGCATGGTTGATGACTTTTGGAGCATGGGCCGCTGCGATCGGGATTGATGGAAGCGGTGTTGTTTGGAGGCAAAATTCGCGAAGATCAGAAAATCCGGGAAAATATAAAGGAAAATCTATTTTCAGAAGACTAAGGATGCGGAAGATGGAGTAGAGGTGGGCCGCGAGGCCCACACCACCCCATGTGAGGCCAGGCCGCGCCTGGAGGTAGTGTGGCCGCCCTGGCCCACTCCAGCCTCTCCCCTATGGCGTATATCATCCTCCCGAAACCCTAAGACTCGGAGAGGGACCACAAAAATATTCCGCCGCCTCTGCAGGGCGGAAAACACCGAGAGAGAAAGATCTCTCCGTGAACCAGTTTCATGGGAATTCCTTCCCGGAGAGGGATCATCGCCATCAACACCACCATCAAGCTAGACTTCGCCAGGATCATCATCATCATCATCACCATCATCATCACCATACACCCTCATCACCATCTCCATATTGCTGTAACAATTCGTTGAATCTTGCATAGTTCATAGAAACTTTCACATTTGCTGATTACTCCTTGTAGTTGATGCTATTGATTGAGCCGTTGAATTATTGTTTATGTTCAGATTGTTATACATCATTATTCCATCTCTGATCATGATCCATATGATGTCTTGTGAGTAGATTCGTTTTTGTTCTTGAGGACATGGGAGAAGTCTTGTTGTTAGTAGTAGAGTTGTGTTGAGAAAGATTTAATAGGTGTTATTTAAGTTGTGGTGTACTTCTTCTAGTGGTGTCATGTGACGTCGACTACATGACACTTCA
>JAJUPC010000776.1:0-82753 GCA_023614405.1 Avena insularis
TTGTGACAAGATCCAACCTGGTTTCACCAAAATCCTCAAATAATTAAATTTCAGAACACCTTAGTTTTAGGTGACATCGATGTCTCAAGGAAGATTGGGTGACACTTGGGAACCATTTCTTTTGACATTTCAGCATTCCACATATTTAATACATGTTAGGGTCCATTGCTAGTTTGAATTATTCCGATGTCTGAGGCGCTTTCTCCTACAAAACCCTCGATCTCTCTTTCCCCTCTAGATGTTCTTATGAATGGGAAATGTTTTTTCTCTTGGTTTATTGCTTGGTTGGGTTATAGATAATCCAAACCATATGTTTGTGGCTGTCAAACCTGGTTTCTGAAGCATTGGGAGTTCCATTCAGTTTAAATTCACCATGAATGGGCTATTTGGATATCGTATTCTTGACTCTTTGAGTCCGTGGGTTTCATCGAGGACTGTTGTGTAATGTTATTATTTTTTCCACCCGCACGAAAGTGTTCTGGGTTTTCAATCGCTTTATGCGGGTTTGGCGGGTTCGCTAAAACTTGCATAGAGCCGATTCTCGAGATGTTGTGTGAAGGGGAGTGGATTTTCCTCTTGGTTTGTGCTTGGTTGGGTCATAGGATAATTCCAAACCATGTTTGGGTCAAGTTGTGACAAGATCCAACCCGGTTTCACCGAAATAGGGAGTTCTACCAATTAAATTTCAGATCTTTGTTTTTAGGTGATAGCGCATGTCACGATGGGGTGACACTTGGGTACCAGGTTTTGGATATTTCAGCATTCCACCACACTTTAATACACATGCTAGGGTCCATTACAAGGTTTGGAGGTATAGCTTCTTCCTACAAACCCTTATATTGGCCCGGATCTGATTGTCACCCCTAGATGTTCTTATGAAAGGGGTAGCCCGTGGATTTTTCTCTTGGTTTGTGCTTGTTTGGGTTATAGGATAATTCCAAACCATGTTTGGGCACAAGTTGTGACAAGATCCAACCTGGTTTCACCAAATGGGGAGTTCCCACCAATGAAGATTTCTGGATTCGTTTTTAGGTGATAGTGCATTCTCAAGGGGTGATCACTTGGTACCATGTTTTGGACATTTCAGCATTCCACCACACTTTAATTCACATGCTAGGGTCCATTGCAAGGTTTGAGGTATTCGATGTCTCAAGAGCTTCTTCCTAACAAAACCCTGATTTGTGGGCCTTAATAATCTACCCCTAGATGTTCTTATGAAAGGGTAGCTCGGTGGATTTTCTCTTGGTTTGTGCTTGGTTGGGTTATAGGATAATTCCAAACCATGTTTTGGCACATGTTGTGACATCATCCAACCCGGTTTCACCAAAACGGGGAGTTCCCAATTAATTAAATTATGTTTCAAGATCTAAGTTTTAGGTGATAGTGCATGTCTACAAAGGGGTGACACTTGGGTACCATGTTTTGGACATTTCAGCATTCCACCACACTTTAATACACATGCTAGGGTCCATTGCAAGGTTTGGAGGTATTCGATGTCTCAAGAGCTTCTTCCTACAAAACCCTTTGTGGGCTGATCATCTACCCCTAGATGTTCTTATGAAAGGGGTAGCGGTGGATTTTCCTCTTGGTTTGTGCTTGGTTGGGTTATAGGATAATTCCAAACCATGTTTGGGCACAAGTTGTGACAATGATCCAACCCGGTTTCACCAAAAAACGGGGAGTTCTCGCCAATTAAATTCAGGATCTTTGTTTTTCGGTGATGGGTTACACTTGGGCACCATGTTTTGGACATTTCAGCATTCCACCACACTTTAATACACATGCTAGGGTCCATTGCAAGGTTTTGAGGTGATGCTCGAGGCGCTTCTTCCTATGAAACCCGATCCAGGGCCGAATGTCTACCCCCTAGATGTTCTTATGAAAGGGTAGCCGTTGATTTTTCTCTTGGTTTGTCTTGGTTGGGTTATAGGATAATTCCAAACCATGTTTGGGCATAATTGTGACAATATCCAACCTGGTTTCACCGAAACGGGAGTTCTCGCCCCTAATAATTAAATTTCTAACACTTCGTTTTTAGGTGACATCGCATATGCGAAAGCGGTCACTTGGGAACCATGTTTTGGACATTTCAGCATTCCACCACACTTTAATACACATGCTAGGGTCCATTGCAAGGTTTGGAGGTATTCGATGTCTCAAGAGCTTCTTCCTAAAACCCTGATCCTGTGGGCTGGATCGTACCCCCTAGATGTTCTTATGAAAGGGGTAGTGGATTTTTCTCTTGGTTTGTGCTTGGTTAGGTTATAGGATAATTCCAAACCATGTTTGGGCACAAGTTGTGACAAGATCCAACCGGTTTCAAAACGGGAGTTCCCTGACAATTAAATTTAAGGATCTAAGTTTTAGGTGATAGTGCATTCTAAAGAGGGTGACACTTGGGTACCATGGTTTTGGACATTTCAGCATTCCACCACACTTTAATACTCATGCTAGGGTCCATTGCAAGGTTTGGAGGTATTCCGATGTCAGAAGAGCTTCTTATAACAAAACCCTCGATCTGTGGGCCTCGGATCATCTCCCCCTTAGATGTTCTTATGAAAGGGGTAGCCCGGTGGATTTTTCTCTTGGTTTGTGCTTGGTTGGGTTATATGATAATTCCAAACCATGTTTGGGCATAAGTTGTGACAAGATCCAACCAGGTTTCACCGAAAAGGGGAGTTCACGACCCCATAATTAAATTTCAGGATCTTAGTTTTTAGGTGATACATCGCATGTCTGACAAAGGGGTCACGCTTGGGAACCAGGTTTTGGACATTTCGGCATTCCGCCACACTTTAATACACATGCTAGGGTCCGTTGCAAGGTTTGGAGGTATTCCGATGTGCCGAAGAGCTTCTTCCTACAAAACCCTGATCTGTGGGCCTGGATCATCTACCCCTAGATGTTCTTATGAAAGGGGTAGCCCGGTGGATTTTTATCTTGGTTTGTGCTTGTTTGGTTAGGATAATTCCAAACCATGTTTAGGCATAGGTTGTGACAAGATCCTACCGGTTTCACCGTGGGGAGTTCCACCTAACAATTAAGTTTTAGGATCTTCGATTTTAGGTGACATCGCATGTCTGCAAGGGTCACACTTGGGAACCGGGTTTGGACATTTCAGCATTCCACCACACTTTAATACACATGCTAGGGTCCATTGCAAGGTTTGGCGGTATTCGATGTCCAGAAGAGCTTATTCCTACAAAAACCTGATCCGTGGATCTAGATCGCCTACCCCCTAGATGTTCTTATGAAAGGGGTAGCCGGTGGATTTTCTCTTGGTTTGTGCTTGGTTATAGGATAATTCCAAACCATGTTTGGGCTTAAGTTGTGACATGATCTTACCTGGTTTCACCGAAATGGGGAGTTCTCACCCTCTAATAATTAAATTTCAACACCTTCGTTTTTAGGTGACATGCATGTCTGAAAGAGGTGGCACTTGGGCACCATGTTTTGGACATTTTAGCATTCCTTCGCACTTTAATACACATGCGAGGGTCCATTGCAAGGTTTGGAGGTATTTCGATGCCCTGAAGAGCTTCTTCCTACAAAACCCTGATTCATGGGCCTAGATCGTCTACCCCCTAGATGTTCTTATGAAAGGGGTAGCCCGGCGGATTTTCTCTTGGTTTGTGCTTGGATGGGTTATAGGATAATTCCAAACCATGTTTGGGCACAAGTTGTGACATGATCCAACCGGTTTCACGAACGGGAGTTCTCGCACCAATTAAATTTCAGGATCTTCGCTTTTAGGTGAATCGCATGTATGCAAGCGGGTGACACTTGGGTACTAGTTTTGGACATTTCAGCATTCCACCACATTAATACACATGCTAGGGTCCATTGCAAGGGTTTGGAGGTATTCCGATGCCCCGGAGATTTTTCCTCCTACAAAAACCTCGATCTGTGGTAGCATGGATCGCCTACCCCCTAGATGTTCTTAAGGAAAGGGCAGCGTGATTTTCCTCTTGGTTTGTTCTGTGTGGTTATGGGATAATTCCAAACCATGTTTGGGCATAAGTTGTGACAAGATCCAACCCAAGTTTCAGCGAAATGAGAGTTCTCATCAACAATTAAATTCCGTAACACCTTTGTTTTTAGGTGACACATCGCATGTCCCAGAAGGGATCACACTTTAGAACCAGCTTTATACATTTCAAACATTCCACCGTTAATTTTAATACATACCAAATCCACAGTTTGAGGTATTCGATGTCCCAAGAGCTTTTCCTACAAAACCTCATCCATGGACTGTACCCTCCTAGATGTTCTGTAAGGAAAGGGGCAGTCTATGATTTTTCTTGTTTGTGCCTACCATGATAGGATAATTCCAACCTGTTTGGGGCACAAGCAGATAAGATCCAACCCTATTTCACCGAACGGAGGTTCTTGGCCCCTATTTAACAATTAAGTTTTAGGATATTCGCTTTTTAGTAAACGATAAAGGCATGCTCCACGGTTGGGGTCACACTTGGGTACCGTGTTTGGACATTTCAGCATTCCACCCCATTCTTTAATACACATAGTCCAACAAACCCTTTATTTAGGGGCCCCATCGCTCACCTAGATGTTCTTCAGATACGGGCACCGTGGATTTTCCTCGTGTCGTTTGGCTGGGCTCGCAGACACCGAACCATAAGCACACCAGACAAGATCCAACTGTCATTGAAACGGGAGTTCCCGCCAATTCAAATTCGAGGATCTTTGTTTTTTGGTGATAGTATGCTTTCAATGGGCGTTATACTTTGGGTACCACAGCCTTGAAATTTCAGCATCCCACCACACTTTAATACACATCGAGTCCATTTCAAGTGTTTGGAGATATTCCGATGTCCTCGAAGGCTTCTTCCTATGAAACCCGATTGTGGGCCCAATCGCGTCTACCCCTAGATGTTCTTATGAAAGGGGTAGCCGTGGATTTTCTCTTGGTTTGTGCTTGGTTGGGTTATAGGATAATTCCAAACCATGTTTGGGCACAAGTTGTGACAATATCCAACCCGATTTCACAAAAGCGGGAGTTCTCGGCCCTAATAATTAAATTTCTAACACCTTCGTTTTAGGTGACATCGCATGTGTGCGAAGGGGTCACAATTGGGAACCACGTTTTGGACATTTCAGCATTCCACCACACTTTAATACACATGCTAGGGTCCATTGCAAGGTTTGGATGGTATTCCGATGCTCCGAGGCGCTTCTTCCCTAGAAACCCCTGATCCGTGGGCCTAGATCGTCTACCCCCCTAGATGTTCTTATGAAAGGGGTAGCCCGGTGGATTTTTCTCTTGGTTTGTGCTTGGTTGGGTTATATGATAATTCAAACCATGTTTGGGCATAAGTTGTGACATGATCCAACCCGGTTTCACAAAAAGGGGGAGTTCCTGAAATTAAATTCTAGGATCTTCGTTTTTGGAGATAGTGCATGCCTAAGTGGGTTACACTTGGGTACCATGTTTTGGACATTTCAGCATTCCACCACACTTTAATACACATGCTAGGGTCCATTGCAATGGTTTGGAGGTATTCCGATGTCTGAGGAGTTTCTTCCTATGAAACCTCGATGTGGGCCCAAAATTGTCTACCCCCCTAGATGTTCTTATGAAAGGGGTATCCCGGTGGATTTTTCTCTTGGTTTGTTCTTGATTGGGTTATAGGATAATTCCAAACCATGTTTGGGCATAATTTGTGACAAGATAAAACCAGGTTTCACCGAAAAGGGGAGTTCTCCCCCTAATATTTAAATTTCTAGAACACCTTCGTTTTAGGTGACATCGCATGTCTGCAAAGAGGGTCACTTGGGAACAATGTTTTGGACATTTCAGCATTCCACCACACTTTAATACACATGCTAGGGTCCATTGCAAGGTTTGGAGGTATTTCGATGCTCAAGACACTTCTTCCTATGAAACCCCGATCCAGGGCCTGAATCTCTACCCCTAGATGTTCTTATGAAAGGGTAGGGTGGATTTTCTCTTGGTTTGTGCTTGGTTGGGTTATAGGATAATTCCAAACCATGTTTGTGCACAATTTGTGACAAGATCCAACCCGGTTTCACCGAAAACTAGGAGTTCTTGACCCCTAGTAATTAAATTTCCACAACACCTTCGTTTTTTTAGGTGACGTGCATGTCTGTGAAGGGTCACACTTGGGAACCAGGTTTTGGACATTTCAGCATTCCACCACACTTTAATACACATGCTAGGTTCCATTGCAAGGTTTGAGGTATTCCAATGCCCAAGAGCTTCTTCCACAAAACCCTGATTCGTGGGCGGATCGTACCCCCTAGATGTTCTTATGAAAGGGTAGCCGGTGGATTTTCTCTTGTTTGTGCTTGGTTGGGTTATAGGATAATTCCAAACCATGTTTGGGCACAAGTTGTGACAAGATCCAACCAGAGTTCGGCCAATTAAATTGCATGATCTTCGCTTTTTGGTGATAGTGCATGCCTAAGAGGGTGACACTTGGGCACCATATTTTGGACATTTCAGCATTCCACCACACTTTAATACACATGCTAGGGTCCATTGCATGGGTTGGAGGTATTCGATGTCTAGGCGCTTCTTCTATGAAACCCCGATCTGTGGGCCAGAATCGTACCCCTAGATGTTCTTATGAAAGGGGTAGCCGGTGGATTTTCTCTTGGTTTGTGGTTGGGTTATAGGATAATTCAAACCATGTTTGGGCACAAGTTGTGACAAGATCCAACCGGTTTCACCGAAATGGGGAGTTCTCGACCCTAATAATTAAATTCGGAAGACCTTCGTTTTTTAGGTGACGTGGCATGTCTGTGAAGGGTCACACTTGGGAACCATATTTTGGACATTTCAGCATTCCACCACACTTTAATACACATGCTAGGGTCCATTGCAAGGTTTGGAGGTACTCCGATGTCCCGAAGAGCTTCTTCCTACAAAACCCTGATCCATTGGCCCAGATCGTCTACCCCCTTAGATGTTCTTATGAAAGGGTAGCCCGGTGGATTTTTCTCTTGGTTTGTGCTTTCTTGTGTTATAGGATAATTCCAAACCATGTTTGGGCATAATTTTTGACAAGATCTAACCTGGTTTCACCGACATGGGGAGTTCTCGACCGCCTAATAATTAAATTTCCAGAACACCTTCGTTTTTAGGTGACAGTCGCATGTCATGCAACGGGTCTCTCTTGGGAACCATGTTTTGGACATTTCAGCATTCCATCACACTTTAATACGCATTCCAGGGTCCATTGCAAGGTTTGGAGGTATTCTGATGTCCCGAAGAGCTTCTTCCTACAAATCCCTAATATGTGGGTCTGGATCGTCTACCCCCTAGATGTTCTTATGAAAGGGGTAGCCCGGTGGATTTTTACTTGTTTGTGCTTGGTTGGGTTATAGGATAATTCCAAACCATGTCTGGGCATAAGTTGTGCAAGATCAAACCTGGTTTCACCAAAATGGGGAGTTCTGCCAATTAAAGTCCACGATCTTCGTTTCTTTGGTGATAGGGCATGTCTATAAAAGGAGGTGACAGTTGGGTACCAGGTTTTGGACATTTCAGCATTCCACCACACTTTAATACACATGCTAGGGTCCATTGCAAGGTTTGGAGGTATTCCGATGCTCTAAAGAGCTTCTTCTACAAAAACCAGATTTGTGGGCCTAGATCGCCTACCCCCTAGATGTTCTTATGAAAGGGGTAGGGTGATTTTCCTCTTAATTTGTGCTTTGTTGGGTCATATAATTCCAAACCATGTTTGGGCACAAGTTGTGACATGATCCAACCCGGTTTCACCGCAGGGAGTTCTACCAATTAAATTCCGGATCTTCTTTTTTTGGTGATAGTGCATGTCGAAAGAGGGTGACACTTGGGTACCATGTTTTGGACATTTCAGCATTCCACCACACTTAATACACATGCTAGGGTCCATTGCAAGGGTTTGGAGGTATTCCGATGCTCGAGGCGCTTCTTCCTATGAAACCTCGATATATGGGCCCAGAATCGCTACCCCTAGATGTTCTTATGAAATTCCAAACCATGTTTGGGCATAAGTTGTGACAAGATCTAACCTGGTTTCACGAAATGAGTTCTCGACCACCCTAATAATTAAATTCAGAACACCTTTTTTAGGTGGCATGGAAGGGGTCACTTTGGGAACCATGTTTTGGACATTTCATTCCACCACACTTTAATACACATGCTAGGGTCCATTGCATGGTTTGGAGGTATTCGATGCCCCAAAGAGCTTCTTCCTACAAACCACGATCCATGGGCCTAGATCATCTTCCCCTAGATGTTCTTATGAAAGGGGTAGCCGGTGGATTTTCTCTTGGTTTGTGCTTGGTTGGGTTATAGGATAATTCAAACCATGTTTGGGCACAAGTTGTGACATGATCCAACCCGGTTTCACCAAAGCGGGGGAGTTCGACCAATTAAATTCAGGATCTTCGTTTTTGGTGATAGTGCATGCCTCTGAGGGGTTACACTTGGGCACCATGTTTTGGACATTTCAGCATTCCACCACACTTTAATACACATGCTAGGGTCCATTGCAAGGTTTGGAGGTATTCCTATGCTCAAGCGCTTCTTCCTATTAAACCACGATCTATGGGTCCAGAATCATCTACCCCCTAGATGTTCTTATGAAAGGGTAGCGGTGGATTTTTCTCTTGGTTTGTGCTTGGTTGGGTTATAGGATAATGAAACCATGTTTGGGCCACAATTTGGACAAGATCCAACCTGGTTTCACCAAAGCGGGAGTTTTCGACCCCTAATAATTAAATTTCTAGAACACCTTCGTTAATAGGTGACATCGCATGTCTGCGGAAGGTTCACACTTGGGAACCATTTTTTGGACATTTCAGCATTCCACCACACTTTAATACACATGCTAGGGTCCATTGCAAGGTTTGGAGGTATTCCAATGTCCCGAAGTGCTTCTTCCTATAAAACCACGATCGTGGGCCTAGATTGTCTACCCCGTAGATGTTCTTATGAAAGGGGTATCCTATGGTGGATTTTCCTCTTGGTTTGTGCTTGGTTGGGTAGGATAATTCCAAACCATGTTTGGGCACAAGTTGTGATAAGATCAACCGTTTCACCAAACAGGGAGTTCCCACCCCTAACAATTAAGTTTCGGGATCTTCTTTTAGGTGACATCGCATGCGAAGAGGGTGTCACACTTGGGAACCAGGTTTTGGACATTTCAGCATTCCACCACACTTTAATACACATGCTAGGGTCCATTGCAAGGTTTGAAGGTATTCCAATCCCAAGAGCTTCTTCCTACAAAACCCTCATATGTGGGCATCGTCACCCCTAGATGTTCTTATGAAAGGGTAGCCTGGTGGATTTTTCTCTTGGTTTGTGCTTGGTTGGGTTATATGATAATTCCAAACCATGTATGGGCACAAGTTGTGACATGATTCAAACCGGTTTCATCGAAATGGCCCCCAACAATTAAGTTTCAAGATTTTCGTTTTTAGGTAATAGTGCATGTCTACAAAGTGACACTTGGGAACCATGTTTTGGACATTTCAGCATTCCACCACACTTTAATACACATGCTAGGGTCCATTGCAAGGTTTGAAGGTATTCCGATGTCCTGAAGAGCTTCTTCCTACAAATCCCTGATATATGGGCCTTGATCGTCTACCCCACAAGATGTTCTTATGAAAGCGTTAGCCCGGTGGATTTTTCTCTTGGTTTGTGCTTGGTTGGGTTATATGATAATTTCAAACCATGTTTGGGCATAAGTTGTGACATCATCCAACCCGGTTTCACCAAATGGGAGTTCCCCCTAACAATTAAATTCGAGGATCTTGATTTTAGGTGATAGTGCATGTCTCAGAAGCGGTCACACTTGGGAACCAGGTTTTGGACATTTCAATATTCCACCACACTTTAATACACATGCTAGGGTCCATTTAAAGGTTTGGAGGTATTCCGATGCTCGAGGCGCTTCTTCCTATTAAACCCGAGATCTGTGGCCAATCATCTACCCCTAGATGTTCTTATGAAAGGGTAGCGTGGATTTTTCTCTTGGTTTGTGATTAGTTGTGTTATATTATAATTCCAAACCATGTTTGGGAAGAATTTGTTGTGACAATATCTAACCCTTGGTTTCACCAAAATGGGGAGTTCTTGACCACCTAATAATTAAATTTCGAACACCTTCATTTTTAGGTGACATCGCATGTCCGTGAAGGGTCACACTTGGGAACCAGGTTTTGGACATTTCAGCATTTCACCACACTTTAATACACATGCTAGGGTCCATTGCAAGGTTTGGAGGTATTCGATGCTCGAAGAGCTTCTTCCTACAAACCAGATCATGGGCCTGTAATACATCCCTAGATGTTCTTATGAAAGGGTAGCCGGTGGATTTTTCTCTTGGTTTGTGCTTGGTTGGGTTATAGGATAATTCAAACCATGTTTGGGCACAAGTTGTGACAAGATCCAACCGGTTTCGCCAAACGGGGAGTTCCCCCAATAATTAAATTCCGATCTTCGTTATTTGGTGATAGTGCATGCATGTAAGCGGGTTACACTTGGGTCACCATGTTTTGTACATTTCAGCATTCCACCACACTTTAATACAGATGCTAGGGTCCATTTCAATGGTTTGGAGGTATTCCTATGCTCCGAAGCACTTCTTCCTATTAAAACCTGATCTATGGGCCCAGAATCGTCTACCCCCTAGATGTTCTTATGAAAGGGTAGCAGTGTATTTTGCACTTGGTTTGTGCTTGGGTTATAGGATAATAAACCATGTTTGGGCACAATTTGTGTCAAGATCCAACCCGGTTTCAAAATGGGAGTTTTCAACCCCGATAATTAAATTTCTAGAAGACCTTCGTTTTTAGGTGACATCGCATGTCCTGAACGGGTCACACTTGGGAACCAGGGTTTGGACATTTCAGCGTTCCACCACACTTTAATACACATGCTAGGGTCCATTGCAAGGTTTGGAGGTATTCCGATGTCAAGACCTTCTTCGCCTATAAAACCCTCATTCGTGGTCCTAGATTGTCTACACCCCTAGATGTTCTTATGAAAGGTATGGATTTTTCTCTTGGTTTGTGTTTGGTTGGGTTATATGATAATTCCAAACCATGTTTGGGCACAAGTTGTGACATGATCCAACCCGGTTTCAAAGGGAGTTCCCGTAACAATTAAATTCGGGATCTTCGTTTTTTAGGTGACATCGCATGTCGAAGAGGTCACACTTGGGAACCATGGTTTTGTACATTTCAGCATTCCACCGCACTTTAATACACATGCTAGGGTCCATTGCAAGGTTTGGAGGTATTCAATCCTCAAGAGCTTCTTCCTACAAATCCCTGATCTGTGGGCATGGATCGTCTACCCCCCTAGGTGTTCTTATGAAAGGGGTATCCCGGTGGGTTTTTCTCTTGGTTTGTGCTTGGTTGTGTTATAGGATAATTCCAAACCATGTTTGGGCACAAGTTATGACATGATACAACCCGGTTTCACCGAAACGGGGAGTTCCCTAACAATTAAATTTCAAGATTCGTTTTTTTAGGTAATAGTGCATGTCTCGATGGGGTGACACTTGGGAACCAGGTTTTGGACATTTCAGCATTCCACCACACTTAATACACATGCTAGGGTCCATTGCAAGGTTTGGAGGTATTCCATGTCAAGGCGCTTCTTCCTATGAAACCCTGATCTATGGGCCCAGGATCGTCTACCCCCTAGATATTCTTATGAAAGGGGTAGCCCGGTGGATTTTTCTTGGTTGGGTTATAGGATAATTCCAAACCATGTTTGGGCATATGTTGTGACAAGATCCAACCCGGTTTCACGAAATGGGAGTTCACCAACAATTAAATTCAACCTTGTTTTTAGGTGATAGTGCATGTCCAGTATGAGGGTTACACTTTGGCACCAGGTTTTGGACATTTCAGCATTCCACCTCACTTTAATACACATGCTATGGTCCATTGCAAGGTTTGGAGGTATTCATGCTCGAGGCTTCTTCCTATGAAACCTCGATATGTGGGCCGTAATCATCTACCCCCTAGATGTTCTTATGAAAGGGTAGGCGTGGATTTTTCTCTTGGTTTGTGCATGGTTGGGTTATAGGATAATTCCAAACCATGTTTGGGCATAAAGTTGTGACAAGATCCAACCGGTTTCACCGAAATGGGAGTCCTTGACCCCCTAATAATTAAATTTCCAGAACACCTTCATTTTTAGGTGACATCGCATGTCTGTGAACGGGTCGCACTTGTGAACCATGTTTTCGAAATTTTAGCATTCCACCACACTTTAATACACATGCTAGGGTCCATTGCAAGGTTTGGAGGTATTCCGATGTCCTGAAGAGCTTCTTCCTACAAAACCCTGATCCGTGGGCCTGGATCGTCTACCCCCTAGATGTTCTTATGAAAGGGGTAGCCCGGTGGATTTTTCTCTTGGTTTGTGCTTGGTTGGGTTATAGGATAATTCCAAACCATGTTTGGGCATAAGTTGTGACAAGATCTAACCTTTTCACCGAAACGGGGAGTTCGGACCCCAATTAAATTCTAGGATCTAAGTTTTTTAGGTGATAGTGCATGTCTCGCAAAGAGGGTGACACTTGGGCACCATGTTTTGGACATTTCAGCATTCCACCACGCTTTAATACACATGATAGGTTCCATTGCATGGTTTGGAGGTATTTTGATGTGCTCCTAAGAGCTTCTTCTAACAAAACCCTGATCTGTGGGCCCAGAATCGTCTACCCCCCTAGATGTTCTTATCAAAGGGGTAGCCCGGTGGATTTTTCTCTTGGTTTATGCTTGGTTGGTTTATAGTATAATTCCAACCCATGTTTGAGCATTAGTTGTGACAAGATCTAACCCAAATGGGAGTTCTGACCCAATTAAATTCATATCTTCGTTTTTTAGGTGATAGTGCATGCCTCAAGCGGGTTGCACTTGGGTACCATGTTTTGGACATTTCAGCATTCCACCACACTTTAATACACATGCTAGGGTCCATTACAAGGGTTTGGAGGTATTCGATGCTCGGAGCTTCTTCCTATGAAACCCTGATCTGGGCCTGTAATCGTGAACCCCTAGATGTTCTTATGAAAGGGGTAGCCCGCTGGATTTTTCTCTTGGTTTTCCTTGGTTGGGTCATAGGATAATTCCAAAACCATGTTTGGTCACAAGTTGTGAGAAGATCCAACCCGGTTTCACCAAAACTGGGAGTTCTCGACCTAATAATTAAATTTCTAGAACACCTTCGTTTTTAGGTGACATCGCATGTCCGCAAGGGGTCACACTTGAGGAACCATGTTTTGGACATTTCAGCATTCCACCACACTTTAATACACATCCTAGGGTCTATTGCAAGGTTTGAGGTATTCCGATGTAGAGCTTCTTCTACAAAACCTCGATCGTGGGCCTGGACTGCCTACCCCCTAGATGTTCTTATGAAAGGGGTAGCCCGTGATTTTCTCTTGGTTTGTGCTTGGTTGGGTCAGGATAATTCCAAACCATGTTTGGGCACAAGTTGTGACAAGATCAACCGGTTTCAAAATGGGAGTTCGACCCCTAACCAATTAAATTTCAGATCCTTCGTTTTTTTAGGTGACATCGCATGTCTCTGAAGGGGTGACACTTGGGAACCAGTTTTTGGACATTTCAGCATTCCACCACACTTTAATACACATGCTAGGGTCCATTGCATGGTTTGGAGGTATTCGCTGAAGAGCTTCTTCCTACGAAACCGATCTGGGCCCGGATCATCTACCCCTAGATGTTCTTATGAAAGGGGTAGCCGGTGGATTTTCTCTTGGTTTGTGCTTGGTTGGGTTATAGGATAATTCCAAACCATGTTTGCACAAGTTGTGACAAGATCCAACCTGGTTTCACCAAAAGGGAGTTCTGACCAATTAAATTCCAGGATCTTTGTTTTTTTGGTGATAGTGCATGCCTCCGAAGAGGGTTACACTTGGGCACCGTGTTTTGGACATTTCAGCATTCCACCACACTTTAATACACATGCTAGGGTCCATTGCAAGGTTTGGAGGTATTCCGATATCTCGAAGAGCTTCTTCCCTACAAACCCCTGATCCGTTGGCCTGGATCGTCTACCCCCCTAGATCTTCTTATGAAAGGGGTAGCCCGGTGGATATTTCTCTTGGTTTGTGCTTGGTTGGGTTATATGATAATTCCAAACCATGTTTGGGCACAAGTTGTTACATGATCCAACCCGGTTTCAGAAGCGGGAGTTCCCGCCAATTAAATTCCGGATCTTTGTTTTTTCGGTGATAGTGCATGCCTCTGAACGGATACACTTGGGTACCATCTTTTGCACATTTCAGCATTCCACCACACTTTAATACACATGCGAGGGTCCATTGCAAGGTTTGGAGGTATTCCGATGCTCAAGACTTCTTCCTATGAAACCATGATCTGGGCTCATATCGTCTACCCCTAGATGTTCTTATGAAAGGGTAGCCGTGGATTTTTCTCTTGGTTTGTGCTTGGTTGGGTTATATATAATTCCAAACCATGTTTGGCAAGTTGTGACATGATTCAACCTGGTTTCACCGAAATGGGAGTTCTCGCCCCTAATAATAAATTACAGAACACCTTTGTTTTTAGGTGACATCGCATTGTCTCTGAAGGGGTCACTTGGGAACCATGTTTTGCACATTTCAGCATTCCACCACACTTTAATACACATGCTAGGGTCCATTGCATGGTTTGGAGTTATTCGATGGCTCAAGAGCTTCTTCCTACAAAACCACGATCTGGGCCGGATCGTCTACCCCCTAGATGTTCTTATGAAAGGGGTAGCAAAGTGGATTTTCTCTTGGTTTGTGCTTGTTATAGGATAATTCCAAACCATGTTTGGGCACAAGTTGACAAGATCCAACCGTTTCACCAAAATGGGGAGTTCGCCAATTAAATTCCACGATCTTCGTTTTTGGGTGATAGTGCATGTCTGCAAAAGGGTTACACTTGGGTACCATGTTTTGGACATTTCATCATTCCACCACACTTTAATACACATGATAGGGTCCATTGCAAGGTTTGGAGGTATTCCGATGTCAAGAGCTTCTTCCTCTGAAACCCCGATTTGGGTAATCGTACCCCTAGATGTTCTTATGAAAGGGGTAGCGGTGGATTTTTCTTGGTTTGTGATTGGGTTATATGATAATTCCAAACCATGTTTGGGCTCAAGTTGTGACTAGATCCAACCCGGTTTCACAAAACATGGGAGTTCCGACCAATTAAATTTGATCTTCGTTTTTTAGGTGATTGTGCATGTCTCGATGGGGTCACACTTGGGAACCTTGTTTTGGACATTTCAGCATTCCACCACACTTTAATACACATGCTAGGGTCCATTGCAAGGTTTGGAGGTATGCTGATGTCCTGAAAAGCTTCTTCCTACAAAACCCTGATATGTGGGCCTGGATCGTCTACCCCCTAGATGTTCTTATGAAAGGGGTAGCCCGGTGGATTTTTCTCTTCGTTAGTGCTTGGTTGGGTTATATGATAATTCCAAACCATGTTTGGGAACAAGTTGTGACAAGATCCAACCGGTTTCATCGAAATGGGAGTTCTCCCCTAATAATTAAATTCGAGAACACTTTCATTTTAGGTGACTAGTGCATGTCCGCGAAGAGGGTCACACTTGGGAACCATGTTTTGACATTTAGCATTCCACCACACTTTAATACACATGCTAGGGTCCATTGCAAGGGTTTGAGGTATTCCGATGCTCAAGAGCTTCTTCCTATGAAACCCTCGTGGGCCTGGATCGTCTACCCCCGTAGATGTTCTTATGAAAGGGGTAGACCGGTGGATTTTTCTCTTGGTTTCTGCTTGGTTGGGTTATATGATAATTCCAAACTATGTTTTGGCACAATTTGTGACATGATCCAACCCGGTTTCACCGAAATGGGAGTTCTCCACCTAACAATTAAATTCCGAACACCTTCGTTTTTAGGTGAACTAGTGCATGTCTGCACGGAGGGTGACACTTGGGAACCAGGTTTTGTACATTTCAACATTCCACCACACTTTAATACACATGCTAGGGTCCATTGCAAGGTTATGTCTAAGGCGCTTCTTCTTATGAAACACTGATCTATGGGCCCAGAATCGTCTACCCCCCTAGATGTTCTTATGAAAGGGGTAGCCCGGTGGATTTTTCTCTTGGTTTGTGCTTGGTTGGGTTATAGGATAATTCCAAACCATGTTTGGGCACAAGTTGTGACATGATCCAACCCGGTTTCACCGAAATGGGGAGTTCTCCCCTCAATAATTAAATTCGAACATCTTTGTTTTAGGTGATAGCGCATGTACTGAGGTGACACTTGGGTACCATGTTTGGACATTTCAGAATTCCACCACACTTTAATACACCATTGCAAGGTTTGGAGGTAATTCGATGCCCAAGAGCTTCTTCCTACAAAACCACGATCCATATGGGCCTGGATCATTCTACCCCTAGATGTTCTTATGAAAGGTAGCTGGATTTATCTATTGGTTTGTGCTTGGTTGGGTTATATGATAATTCCAAACCATGTTTGGGCAAAGTTGTGACAAGAACCAACCTGGTTTAACCGAAATGGGAGTTCTGGCCCCATAATAATTAAATTCTAACACCTTCATTTTTAGTTAACATCGCATGTCTGCGAGAAGGGGTACACTTGGAACCAGGTTTTGGACATTTCAGCATTCCACCACACTTTAATACACATTATAGGGTCCATTGCAAGGTTTGGTATTCCCCCAAGAGCTTCTTCCTACAAAATGGATATCTCTACCACCTAGATGTTCTTATGAAAGGGGTCCGGTGGATTTTCTCTTGGTTTGTTCTTGGTTATAGGATAATTCAAACCATGTTTGGGCATAAGTTGTGACAAGATCTAACCCAGTTTCACCGAAAGGGAGTTCTCCTAACAATAATTAAATTTCAGGATCTTCGATTTTAGGTGACATCGCATGTATGCGAAGGGGTCACACAGGGGAACCAGATTTTGGACATTTCAGCAATCCACCACACTTTAATACACATGCTAGGGTCCATTGCATGGTTTGGAGGTATTCCGATGTCCCGAAGAGAGCTTCTTCCTACAAAACCCGGATCCGTTGGCCTGGATCGTCTACCCCCTAGATGTTCTTATGAAAGGCGTAGCCTAGTGGATTTTTCTCTTGGTTTGTTCTTGGTTGGGTTATATGATAATTCTAAACCATGTTTGGGCACAAGTTGTGACATGATCCAACTGAAACGGGAATTCTCGACCCTAACAATTAAATTTCAAGATCTTCGCTTTTTAGGTATATGCATGTCTAGAAGGGGGTGACACTTGGCTACTAGGTTTTTGGACATTTCAGCATTCCACCATACTTTTTAATACACATGCTAGGGTCCAATTCAAGGGTTTGGAGGTATCCCGATGCTCCGAGACGCTTCTTCCTATGAAACCCTGATATGTGGGCCCCAAATCGCCTACCCCCTAGATGTTCTTATGAAAAGGGTAGCCCGGTGGATTTTTCTCTAGGTTTGTGCTTGGTTGGGTTATAGGATAATTCCAAACCATGTTTGGGCATAAGTTGTGACAAGATCCAACCCGGTTTCACCGAAATGGTGAGTTCCTGCCCACTAACAATTAAATTCCAGAATACCTTCATTTTTAGGTGACATCGCATGTCTACGAAGGGGTCACACTTGGGAACCTGGTTTTGGACATTTCAGCATTCCACCAAACTTTAATACACATGCTAGGGTCCATTGCAAGGTTTGGAGGTATTCCGATGTCCCGAAGAGCTTCTTCCTATGAAACCCTGATCCGTGGGCCTGGATCGTCCACCCCCCTAGATGTTCTTATGAAAGGGTAGGTGGATTTTCTCTTGGTTTGTGCTTGGTTATATAGATAATTCAAACCATGTTTGGGCATAAGTTGTGACAAGATCCAACCCGGTTTCACCAAAACGGGGAGTTCCCAGCCAATTAAATTCCAGTATCTTCGTTTTTTCGGTGATAGTGCATGCCTACGAAGCGGGTTACACTTGGGTACCATGTTTTGGACATTTCAGCATTCCACCACACTTTAATACACATGCTAGGGTCCATTGCACAAGGGTTTGAGGTTTTCTGATGCTCGAGGCACTTCTTCCTATGAAATCCTAATCCGTGGGCCAGAATCGTGTACCCCTAGATGTTCTTATGAAAGGGGTATCCGGTGGATTTTCTCTTGGTTTTTGCTTGGTTGGGTTATAGGATAATTCCAAACCATGTTTGGGCATTGACAATATCTAACCTGGTTTCACCGAAATGGGGAGTTCTCGACCTGCTAATAATTAAATTTGTAGAACACCTTCGTTTTTAGGTGACATCGCATGTCTGCGAACGGGTCACACTTGGTAACCATGTTTTAGACATTTAAGCATTCCACCACACTTTAATACACATGCTAGTGTCCATCGCAAGGTTCAGAGGTATTCTGATGTCGAGAGCTTCTTACTACAAACCTCGATCGTGGGCTGGATGTCTACCCCTAGATGTTCTTATGAAAGGGTAATTTTCTCTTGGTTTGTGCTTGGTTGGGTTATAGGATAATTCCAAACCATGTTTGGGCACAAGTTGTGACAAGATCCAACCCCGGGAGTTCTAACCATTAAATTTTTCAAAGATTCATGTTTTTAGGTGATAGCGCATGTCTCTGAAGAGGTGACATGGTACAGGTTTGGACATTCGACGTTCCGCCGCACTTTAATACACCGGTCCATTGCATGGTTTGGAGAGTATTCCCATGCGCTCGGAAAACTTCTTAAACTGAAACCACGGTTGGGCCGGATGTCTACCACCTGATGTTCTTGACATACGTGGCAGGTGGATTTTCCTCTTAGTTTTGTAGTTGGGTCTGGGATAATTAGAGACATGCACAAGTTGTGACAAGATCAACCTGGTTTCCAAGAAATGGGAGTTCACGGCCAATTAAATTCGAGGATCTTAGTTTTTTCGGTGATGGTGCATGCCTCTGGCCGGGTTACGCGGTACCATGTTTTGGACATTTCGAGACTTCCACCACACTTTAATACACATGCTAGAGTCATTGCGGGTTTGGAGACATCTGCAGTGCCCGAAGAGCTTCTTCCTATAAAACGATCGATGGGGAATTGGATAAATACACTTATAGATGTTCTTATGAAAGGGTATTGATTATGTATTTACTCTTGGTTTGTGCTTGGTTGGTCATAGTATAATTCCAAACCATTTTTGGCACAAGTTAAATAAGATCAACTTTAGTTTCACGAAAGCAGGGAATTCGACGATTAAATTCCAAGATCTTGTTTTTCGGTGATAGTGCATTCCCTCTGAAGCGGATACACTTGGTTCCATCTTTTGCACATTTCATCGTTCCACACCACATTTTCATACATTACAGGGTCCATTACGAGGTTTGGAGTGATACGATGCTCCAAGGGACTTCCTTCCTATGACCCTTATGCAATGGGCCCATATTACCACTAGATATTTCTTATGAAGGGTAACCGGTGGATTTTATCTTGGTTTGTTCTTGGTTGAGTTATATAGTATAATTGCAAACCATTTTTTGGTTAATTTGTGATAGATCGACGGTTTCCTTTGAAACTGAGTTCCTCGCCCCCTAGTAAATGAAATTACAAGAACACCTTCGTTTTTTAGGTGACATCGCTTGTCTCTGAAGGGTCACTTAGGAACCAGGTTTAGGACATTCCATTCACCACACTTTAATACACATTCTAGAATTCGATTGCAAGGTTTGGAAGTATTCCGATGCTCAAAGAGCTTCTTCCTACAAAACCTGATCTGGATCGAATCTACCCCTAGATTTCTTATGAAAGGGTAGCGGTGGATTTTTCCTCTTGGTTTGTGCTTGGTTGGGTTATAGGATAATTCCAAACCATGTTTGGGCATAAGTTGTGACAAGATCCAACCTTTCACCAAACGGGAGTTCGCCAATTAAATTCCACGATCTTTGTTTTTTTGGTGATAGTGCATGTCTACAAAACGGGTTACACTTGGGTACCATGTTTTGGACATTTCAGAATTCCACCACACTTTAATACACATGCTAGGGTCCATTGCAAGGGTTTGGAGGTATTCCGATGCTCCGAGGCGATTCTTCCTACGAAACCCTGATTTGTGGGCCTTGAATGGTCAACCCCCTAGTTGTTCGTATGAAAGGGGTAGCCCGGAAGATTTTTCTCTTGGTTTGTGATTTGTTGGGTTATATGATAATTGCAAACCATGTTTGTGCTCAAGTTGTGACTATATCTAACCCGGTTTCACCGAAACATGGAGTTCCCGTACAATTAAGTATAAGTATCTTCGTTTTTAGGTGATAGGCATGTCTAAGATGGGGGTGACACCTAGGTACCAGGTTTTGGACAGTTCATCATTCCACCACACTTTAATACACATGCTAGGGTCCATTGCAAGGTTTGGAGGTATTCCGAGAGCTTCTTCCTATGAAACCCCGATTTGTGGGCCCTAATCGCTTACCCCCTAGATGTTCTTATGAAAGGGGTAGCCCGGTGGATTTTCCTCTTGGTTTGTGCTTGGTTGAATCATAGTATAATTCCAAACCATGTTTGAGCACAAGTTGTGAAAAGATCCAAACCGGTTTCATCGAAATGGGGAGCTCCTGACCCCCTAATAATTAAATTTCGAGAACACTTTCGTTTTTAGGTGACATCGCATGTCTGCGAAGGTGTCACTCTTGGGTACCAGGTTTTGGACATTTCAACATTCCAATAAACTTTAATACACATGCTAGGTCCATTGCAAGGTTTGGAGGTATTACGATGCTCAAGAGCTTCTTCCTACAAAACCTCGATGGGCTGGATCGTCTACCCCCTAGGATGTTCTTATGAAAGGGGTAGCCGTGGATTTTCTCTTGGTTTGTGCTTGGTTGGGTTATAGGATAATTCCAAACCATGTTTGGGCACAATTGTGACAAGATCCAACCTGGTTTCACCGAATAGGGAGTTCCCCCCTAACAATTAAATTCTAACACCTTTGTTTTTAGGTACTAGTGCATGTCAAAGAGGGGTGACACTTGTGAACCAGGTTTTGTTCATTTCAACATTCCACCACACTTTAATACACATGCTAGGGTTCCATTGCAAGGTTTGGATGTATTCGATGTCCAAGAGCTTCTTCCTCCTATGAAACCTCGATCTATGGGCCTGTGATCGCTACCCCACTAGATGTTCTTATGAAAGGGGTAGTGGATTTTTCTCTTGGTTGGGTTATAGGATAATTCCAAACCATCTTGGGCACAAGTTGTGACAAGATCCAACTTGGTTTCACCGAACGGGGAGTTCCTCAAAATTAAATTCGAACATCTTGTTTTAGGTGATCGCATGTCTGAAGAGGGTGACACTTGGGTACCATGTTTTGGACATTCTGAATTCCACCACACTTTAATACACATTCTAGGGTCCATTGCAAGGTTTGAGGTATTCGATGCATCGCCTACAAAACCCTGATCCAGGGGCCTAGATCGTCACCCCCTAGATGTTCTTATGAAAGGGGTAGCCCTTGATTTTTCTATTGGTTTGTGCTTGGTTTGGTTATATGATAAATACAAACCATGTTTGGGCACAAGTTGTGACAAGAACCAACCTGGTTTCACCGAAACAGGAACTTCCTGGCCCCATAATAATTAAATCCCATAACACCTTCGTTTTTAGTTAACATCGCATGTCTGCGACGGGGTCGCACATGGGACCCCGGTTTTGGACATTTCAGGATTCCACCAAACTTTAATACACACATAGGGTCCATTGCAAGGTTTGGATGTATAATAGCTTCTTCCTACAAAATGGATCTGGGGCTCTGGATCGTCACCCACCTAGAAGTTCTTATGAAAGGGTTTCGTGGTTTGTTCTTGGTTTGGGTCATGGATAATTCCAAACCATTTTGGGCACGGTTGTGACAAGATCCTACCGGTTTCACCAAACGGGAGTTCTCCCCCTAACAATTAAGTTCTTCTAACAGGGTAGCTGGTGGATTTTCCTCTTGGATTTTGCTTGGTTGGGTTATAGGATAATTCCAAACCATGTTTGGGCACAAGTTGTGACAAGATCCAACTTGGTTTCACCGAAACCGGGAGTTCCCGAACCCCTAACAATTATGTTTCAGGATCTAAGTTTTCAGGTGATAGCGCATGTCTACGAAGGGGGTGACACTTGGGTACCAGGTTTTGGACATTTCAGCATTCCACCGCACTTCAATACACATGCTAGGGTCCATTGCAAGGTTTTGAGGTATTCGATCAAGAGCTTCTTCTATGAAACCCTGATTTGTGGGCCGGATCATCTACCCCTACATATTCTTATGAAAGGGGCACCCCGGTGGATTTTTCTCTTGGTTTGTGCTTGGTTGGGTTATAGGATAATTCCAAACCATGTTTGGGCACAAGTTGTGACAATATCCAACCCGGTTTCACCGTATCGGGGAGTTCCCGGTCCCCTCATAATAGAGTTTCAATATCTTCGGGTTTAGGTGACATCGCATGTCTGTGAAGGGGTCACATTTGGGAACCAGGTTTTGGACATTTCATAATTCACCACACTTTAATACATGCTAGGGTCCATTGCAAGGTTTGGAGGTATTCGATGTCCTCAAGAGCTTCTTCCTACAAAACTCGATCCAGGTATCGCCTCCCCCCTAGATGTTCTTATGAAAGGGGCCCCGGATTTTTGGGCACAATTTGTGACAAGATCCAACCTGGTTTCACGAAATGGGGAGTTCGACCCCTAATAATTAAATTTCTAGAACACCTTCGTTTTAGGTGACATCGCATGTATGCGAAGGGTAACATTTGGGAACCAGGTTTTGACATTTCAGCATTCCACCACTCATGCTAGGTTCTATTGCAAGGTTTGGAGGTATTCCGATGCTCAAGAGCTTCTTGATACAAAACCCTAATCGTGGACCTAGATCGCCTACCCCTAGATGTTCTTATGAAAGGGGTATCCGGTGGATTTTCTCTTGGTTTGTGCTTGGTTGGGTTATAGGATAATTCCAAACCATTTTTAGGCACAATTTGTGACAAGATCCAACCCGGTTTCACCGAAACTGGGAGTTCTCGACCCCCTAATAATTAAATTTCCGAACACCATCGCTTTTAGGTGACATCGCATGTCTCGAAGGGGTCACATTTGGGAACCTGGTTTTGGACATTTCAGCATTCCACCACACTTTAATACACATGCTAGGTCCATTGCAAGGTTTGGAGGTATTCGATGTCCCGAAGAGCTTCTTCCTACAAAACCCCGATCCGTGGGCTGGATCGCCTACCCCCTAGATGTTCTTATGAAAGGGGTAACCCGGTGGATTTTCCTATTATTTTGTTCTTTGTTTGGTCATAGGATAATTCCAAACCATGTTTGGGCACAAGTTGTGACAAGATCAAACCCGGGTTCACCGAAACGGGGAGTTCCCAACCCCCTAATAATTAAGTTTCGGGATCTAAGTTTTAGTGATAGTGCATGTCTAAGGTGGTAACACTTGGGTACAAGGTTTTGGACATTTTAGTATTCCACCACACTTTAATACACATGCTAGGGTCCATTGCAAGGTTTGGAGGTATTCCGATGTCTCAAGAGCTTCTTCCTAAGAAAACCCTGATTTGTGGGCCTCGGATCATCTACCCCTAGATGTTCTTATGAAAGGGGTAGTGGATTTTCCTTTTGGTTTGTGCTTGGTTGGGTTATAGGATAATTCCAAACCATGTTTGGGCACAAGTTGTGACAAGATCCAACCAGGTTTCAGACGGGAGTTCTCACCAATTAAATTCAGATATTTGTTTTTTCGTGATAGTGCATGCCTCAGAAGCGGGTTTACACTTGGGTACCATGTTTTGGACATTTCAGCATTCACCACACTTTAATACACATGCTAGGGTCCATTGCAAGGGTTTGGAGGTATTCCGATGCTCGAGCGCTTCTTCCTATGAAACCTGATATGTGGGCCTATGTTCTACCCCTAGATGTTCTTATGAAAGGGGTAGCCGGTTGATTTTCTCTTGGTTTGTGCTTGGTTGGGTTATAGGATAATTCCAAACCATGTTTGGGCACAAGTTGTGACAAGATCTAACCTGGTATCACCGAAACGGGAGTTCTCGACCCTAATAATTAAATTTTCAGAACACCTTCGTTTTAGGTGACATCATGTTGAAGGGGTCACACTTGGGATCCAGGTTTTGGACATTTCAGCATTCCACCACACTTTAATACATATACTAGGGTCCATTGCAAGGTTTGGAGGTATTGATGTCTCGAAGAGCTTCTTCCTACAAAACATGATCCGTGGGCTGGATCGCCCACCTCCTAGATGTTCTTATGAAAGGGCGGTGGATTTTCCTCTTGGTTTGTGCTTGGTTAATAGGATAATTCCAAACCATATTTTGCAAGTTGTGACAAGACCCAACCTGGTTTCACCGAAATGGGAGTCCTCACCCCACAATTATGTTTGGGATCTATGTTTTTAGGTGATAGCATTCTATGAAGGGGTGACACTTGTGTACCAGGTTTTGGACATTTCAGCATTCCACACACTTTAATACACATGCTAGGGTCCATTGCAAAGTTTTGAGGTATTCCGATGTCAAGAGCTTCTTCTAACAAAACCCGATTTGTGGGCCTCGGATCATCTACCCCTAGATGTTCTTATGAAAGGGTAGCCTGGTGGATTTTCTCTTGGTTTGTGCTTGGTTGGGTTATAGGATAATTCCAAACCATGTTTGGGCACAAGTTGTGACAAGATCAACCGGGTTCATCGAAACGGGGAGTTCTGGCCCCCTAACAATTATGTTTCGGGATCTAAGTTTATAGGTGATAGCGCATGTCTACGAAGGGGGTGACACTTGGTTACCAGGTTTTGGACATTTCAGCATTCCCACACTTCAATACACATGCTAGGGTCCATTGCAAGGTTTGGAGGTATTCGATGTCTCAAGAGCTTCTTCCTACGAAACCCTGATTTGTGGACCTCGGATCATCTACACCTAGATGTTCTTATGAAAGGGGTAGCCAAGTGGATTTTCTCTTGGTTTGTGCTATTTATAGGATAATTCCAAACCATGTTTGGGCACAAGTTGAGAAGATCCAACCCGGTTTCACCGAAATGGGAGTTCTCGACCCCTAATAATAAATTTTAGGATCTTGGGTTTAGGTGACATAGTGCATGTCGGAAGGGTCACATTTGGGAACCAGGTTTTGGACATTTCAGCATTCTACCACACTCATGCTAGGGTCTATTGCAAGGTTTGGAGGTATTCTGATGCCCCGAAGAGCTTATTCCTACAAAACCCTGATCCGTGGACCTAGATCATCTACCCCCTAGATGTTCTTATGAAAGGGGTATTCCGGTGGATTTTTCTCTTGGTTTGTGCTTGGTTGGGGTTATAGGATAATTCCAAACCATGTTTGGGCATGTTGTGACAAGATCCAACCCGGTTTCACCAAACGGGAGTTCTCGACTAATAATTAAATTTCGTAACACCTTCTTTTTAGGTGACATCGCATGTCTGTGCAAAGGGTCACATTTGGGAACCATGTTTTGGACATTTCAGCATTCCACCACACTTTAATACACATGCTAGGGTCCATTTCAAGGTTTGGAGGTATTCGATGTCCCGAGAGCTTCTTCCTACAAAACTCGATCGTGGGCCTAGATCTCCACCCCTAGATGTTCTTATGAAAGGGTAAGCCCCGTGGATTTTTCTATTGGTTTGTGCTTGGTTGGGTTATATGATAAGTACAAACAATGTTTGGGAATAAGTTGTGACAAGATCAACCCGGTTTCAATCAAATGGGGAGTTTCACCCCTAATAATTAAATTTCAGATCCTTCAAGTTTTTTAGGTGATAGTCGCATGTCTCGAAGGTGGTGTGACACTTGGGAACCATGTTTTGGACATTTTCAGCATTCCACCACACTTTAATACACATGATAGGGTCCATTTCAACATTTGGAGGTATTCGATGTCCAAGAGGTTCTTCTACAAACCTGATTTGTGGCCTCGGATCATCTACCCCTAGATGTTCTTATGAAAGGGGTAGCCGGTGGATTTTTCCTTTGGTTTGTGCTTGGTTGGGTTATAGGATAATTGCAAACCATGTTTGGCCAAGTTGTGACAACTTTCACCAAACGGGAGTTATCGACCAATTAAATTCCAAGATCTTTGTTTTTGGTGATAGTGCATGCTCAAAGAGGGTTTACACTTGGACACCATGTTTTGGACATTTCAGCATTCCACCGCACTTTAATACACATGCTAGGGTCCATTGAATGGGTTTGGAGGTATTCTGAAGTTCTGAGGCGCTTCTTCCTATGAAACCCTGATTTGTGAGCCTGGAATCGTCTACCCCCCTAGATGTTCTTATGAAAGGGGTAGCCCGGTGGATTTTTCTCTTTGTTTGTGCTTGGTTGGGTTATAGGATAATTCCAAACCATGTTTGGGCAGAATTTGTCACAAGATCCAACCCGGTTTCACCGAAACTGGGAGTTCTCACCCCTAATAATTAAATTTCCGTAACACCTTCGTTTTTAAGTGACATCGCATGTCACGAAGGGGTCACATTTGGGAACCTGGTTTTGGACATTTCAGCATTCCACCACTTTAATACAAATGCTAGGTCCATTGCAAGGTTTGGAGGTATTCCGATGTCTAAGAGCTTCTTCCTACAAAACTACGATCCATGGGCCTGGATCGCCTACCCCCTAGATGTTCTTATGAAAGGGGTAACCCAGTGGATTTTCCTATTTTTTGTTCTTGGTTGGGTCATAGGATAATTCCAAACCATGTTTGGGCACAAGTTGTGACAAGATCCAACCCGGTTTCACAAGGAGTTCCCCCCGATAATTAAGTTTCAGGATCTAAGTTTTTAGGTGATAGTGCATGTCTGAAGGTGGTAACATTTGGGTACAAGGTTTTGGACATTTCAGCATTCCACCACACTTTAATACACATGCTAGGGTCCATTGCAAGGTTTGGAGGTCTTTTCGATGCGCTCCGAGAGCTTCTTCTAAGAAAACCACGATTTGTGGGCCTCGGATCATCTACCCCCTAGATGTAATTGGGGGTAGCCCGGATTTTCTTTTGGTTTGTGCTTGGTTATAGGATAATTCCAAACCATGTTTGGGCACAAGTTGTGACAAGATCCAACCTGGTTTCACCGAAATGGGGAGTTCTCACCAATTAAATTCCAGGATATTTGTTTTTGGGTGATAGTGCATGCCCAGCGGGGTTTACACTTGGGTACCATGTTTTGGACATTTCAGCATTCCACCGTACTTTAATACACATGCTAGGGTCCATTGCAAGGTTTGGAGGTATTCCGATGCGCTCCGAAGAGCTTCTTCTAACAAAACCCTGATTTGTGGGTCGGATCATCTACCCCTAGATGTTCTTAGGGGTAGCCCAGTGGATTTTCCTTTTGGATTGTGCTTGGTTGGGTTATAGGATAATTCCAAACCATGTTTGGCCACAATTTGTGACAAGATCCAACCCGAGAAGGGGAGTTCTCACCAATTAAATTCAGGATATTTGTTTTTTAGGTGATAGTGCATGCCTAATGGGTTTACACTTGGGTACCATGTTTTGGACATTTCATAACACCACACTTTAATACACATGCTAGGGTCCATTGCAAGGGTTTGGAGGTATTCCGATGCTCTGAGGCGCTTCTTCCTATGAAACCCTGATCTGTGGGCCCAGAATGTTCTACCCCCTAGATGTTCTTATGAAAGGGGTAGCCGGTTGATTTTCTCTTGGTTTGTGCTTGGTTGGGTTATAGGATAATTCAAACCATGTTTGGGCCACAATTTGTGACAAGATCCAACCGGTTTCACGAAACTTTGGGAGTTCTCGACCCCTAATAATTAAATTTTCAGAACACCTTCGTTTTTAGGTGACAGTGCATGTCCGAAGGGTCACACTTGGGAACCATGTTTTGGACATTTCAGCATTCCACCACACTTTAATACATATACTAGGGTCCATTGCAAGGTTTGAGGTATTCCGATGTCTCAAAGCTTCTTCCTACAAAACATGATCCATGGGCCTGGATCGTCACCCCCTAGATGTTCTTATGAAAGGGGAATCCGGTGGATTTTCCTCTTGGTTTGTGCTTGGTTGGGTTATAGGATAATTCCAAACCATGTTTTCGCACAAGTTGTGACAAGACCCAACCCGGTTTCACCAAATGGGAGTTCCCCCAACAATTAAATTCTAGGATCTATGTTTTAGGTGATAGCATGTCTATGAAGGGGTGACACTTGGGTACCAGGTTTTGGACATTTCAGCATTCCCACACTTTAATACACATGCTAGGGTCCATTGCAAGGTTTGGAGGTATTCCGATGTCCTCAAGAGCTTCTTCCTAACAAAACAAAGATTTGTGGGCCTCGGATCATCTACCCCCTAGATGTTCTTATGAAAGGGTAGCTTCGGTGGATTTTTCTCTTGGTTTGTGCTTGGTTGGGTTATAGGATAATTCCAAACCATGTTTGGGCACAAGTTGTGACAAGATCCAACCCGGTTTCATCGAAACGGGGAGTTCCCCCCTAACAATTAAATTTTCAGGATCTAAGTTTTTAGGTGGCATGTTATGTCTGAAGGGGTAACACTTGGTTACCAGGTTTTGGATATTTCAGCATTCCACCACACTTTAATACACATTCTAGGGTGCAGTGCAAGGTTTGGAGGTATTCGATGCTCAAGAGCTTCTTCTATGAAACCCTGATTTGTGGACCTCGGATCATCTACCCCCTAGATGTTCTTATGAAAGGGGTAGCCTAGTGGATTTTCTCTTGGTTTGTGCTTGGTTATAGGATAATTCCAAACCATTTTTGGGCATAAGTTGTGACAAGATCCAACCTGGTTTCACCGAAACGGGAGTTTCCACCTCGTGATAATTAAATTTCATCTAAGTTTTTTAGGAGATAGCGCATGTCTACGAAGGTGGTGACACTTGGGAACCAGGTTTTGGACATTTCAGCATTCCACCGCACTTTAATACACATGCTAGGGTCCATTTCAACATTTGGAGGTATTCAGATGCCCTCAAGAGCTTCTTCCTACAAAACCCCGATTTGTGGGCCTCGGATCATCTACCCCTAGATGTTCTTATGAAAGGGTAGCCGTGGATTTTTCTCTTGGTTTGTGCTTGGTTGGGTTATAGGATAATTCCAAACCATGTTTGGGCACAAGTTGTGACAAGATCCAACCAGTTTCACCGAGACGGGAGTTATCGCCAATTAAATTCCAGGATCTTTGTTTTTCTGGTGATAGTGCATGCACGGCGGGTTTACACTTGGGTGCCATGTTTTGGAAATTTCATAACACCACCACACTTTAATACACATTTTAGGGTCCATTGAGTTTGGAGGTATTAGATGTCCTCAAGAGCTTCTTCCTATGAAACCCGATCTGTGGGCCCGTAATGTTCTACCCCTAGATGTTCTTATGAAAGGGGTAGCCCGATGGATTTTTCTCTTTGTGCTTGGTTGTGTTATAGGATAATTGCAAACCATGTTTGGGCAGAATTGTGACAAGATCCAACCCGTTTCAAAATGGGAGTTCTCGACCCCTAATAATTAAATTTCGAACACCTTCGTTTTTAGGTGACATCGCATGTCTGCAAGGGGTCACATTTGGGAACCTGGTTTTGGACATTTCAGCATTCCACCTCACTTTAATACACATGCTAGGGTCCATTGCAAGGTTTGGAGGTATTCCGATGTCGAAGAGCTTCTTCCTACAAAACTCGATCCGTGGGCTGGATCGCTACCTCCCTAGATGTTCTTATGAAAGGGGTAACCCGGTGTATTTTTCTCTTGGTTTTGTTCTTGGTTATATAGGATAATTCCAAACCATGTTTGGGCACAAGTTGTGACAAGATCCAACCCGGTTTCACAAACGGGAGTTCCCTAATAATTAAGTTTCAGGATCTTTTTTAGGTGATAGTGCATGTCAAAGGTCACACTTGGGCAAGGTTTTGGACATTTTAGTATTCCACCACACTTTAATACACATGCTAGGGTCCATTGCAAGGTTTGAGGTATTCCGATGCTCAAGAGCTTCTTCTAAGAAACCCTGATTTGTGGGATCATCTACCCCTAGATGTTCTTATGAAAGGGGTAGCCGGTGGATTTTCCTTTGGTTGTGCTTGGTTGGGTTATAGGATAATTCCAAACCATGTTTGGGCACAAGTTGTGACAAGATCCAACCTGGTTTCACCGAGACGGGAGTTCTCGGCCAATTAAATTCCGGATATTTGTTTTCGGTGATAGTGCATGCCCAAAGCGGGTTTACACTTGGGTACCATGTTTTGGACATTTCAGCATTCCACCACACTTTACACATGCTAGGGTCCATTGCAAGGTTTGGAGGTATTCCGATGTCAAGAGCTTCTTCCTAACAAAACCCCGATTTGTGGGCCTCGGATCATCTACCCCCTAGATGTTCTTATGAAAGGGGTAGCCTAGTGGATTTTCTCTTTTGGATTTGGTAGGTTGGGTTATAGGATAATTCCAAACCATGTTTGCAAGTTGTGACAAGATCCAACCGGTTTCACCGAGAAGGGAGTTCTCACCAATTAAATTCTAGGATATTTGTTTTTAGGTGATAGTGCATGCCCACGAAGCGGTGACACTTGGGCACCATGTTTTGGACATTTCAGCATTCACCACACTTTAATACACATGCTAGGGTCCATTGCAAGGGTTTGGAGGTATTCCATGTCGAGGCGCTTCTTCCTATGAAACCTCGATATGGGCTGGAATCGCTACCCCTAGATGTTCTTATGAAAGGGGTAGCCGTTGATTTTTCTCTTGGTTTGTGCTTTGTTGGGTTATAGGATAATTCAAACCATGTTTGGCCACAATTGTGACAAGATCCAACCCGGTTTCACGAAACTTTGAGTTCTCACGCCTAATAATTAAATTTTCGAACACCTTCGTTTTTAGGTGACATCACATGTCTGAAGGAGTCACACTTGGGATCCAGGTTTTGGACATTTCAGCATTCCACCACACTTTAATACAGCTAGGGTCCATTGCAAGGTTTGGAGGTATTCCGATGTCTGAAAGCTTCTTCCTACAAAACATAATCCGTGGGCCCGGATCGACCCCCCTAGATGTTCTTATGAAAGGGAAGCCGGTGGCTTTGCCTCGTGGTTTGTGCTGGGGTGGGTCATAGGATAAGTCCAAACCATGTTTGCGCACAAGTTGTGACAAGACCCAACCCGGTTCACCGAAATGGGGAGTCCTCGGCCCCGTGACAATTAAATTTTGATCTATGTTTTAGGTGATAGCGCATTCTATGAAGGGGTGACACTTGGGTACCAGGTTTTGGACATTTCAGCATTCCCACACTTTAATACACATGCTAGGGTCCATTGCAAGGTTTGAGGTATTCGATGCTCAAGAGCTTCTTCTAACAAAACAAAGATTTGTGGGTTTCGGATCATCTACCCCTAGATGTTCTTATGGGGGTAGCTCGGTGGATTTTCCTCTTGGATTGTGCTTGGTTATAGGATAATTCCAAACCATGTTTGGGCACAAGTTGTGACAAGATCCAACCTGGTTCATCAAACGGGAGTTCCCCCCTAATTAAATTCGAGATCTAAGTTTTAGGTGATAGCATGTCTGAAGGGGTGACACTTGGGAACCAGGTTTTGGAAATTTCAGCATTCCACCACACTTTAATACACATGCTAGGGTCCATTGCAAGGTTTTGAGGTATTCCGATGTCCCAAGAGCTTCTTCCTATGAAACCCTGATTTGTGGACCTCGGATCATCTACCCCTAGATGTTCTTATGAAAGGGGTAGCCTAGTGGATTTTCTCTTGGTTTGTTCTTGGTTGGGTATAGGATAATTCCAAACCATGTTTGGGCACAAGTTGTGACAAGATCCAACCCGGTTTCACCGACGGGAGTTCGGTCCCCCAATTAAATTTTAGGATCTTCGTTTAGGTGACATCGCATGTCCAAAGGGGTCACACTTTGGGAACCAGGTTTTGGACATTTCATTCCACCACACTCATTCTAGGGTCCATTTCAAGGTGTGGAGGTATTCCGATGCCCAAGAGCTTCTTCCTACAAAACCTCGATCCAGGACATAGATCATCTACCCCTAGATGTTCTTATGAAAGGGGTAGCCGGTGGATTTTTCTCTTGGTTTGTGCTTGGTTGGGTTATAGGATAATTCGAAACCATTTGGGCACAATTTTGTGACAAGATCCAACCCGCTTCACCGAAACGGGAGTTCTCGACCCCTAATAATTAAATTTCCAGAACACCTTGTTTTTAGGTGACATCGCATGTCTGCTGAAGGGGTCACATTTGGGAACCTGGTTTTGGACATTTCAGCATTCCACCACACTTTAATACACATTCTAGGTCCATTGCAAGGTTTGGAGGTATTCATGTCCTGAAGAGCTTCTTACTACAAAACTCCTGATCCGTGGGCTGGATCTCCACCCCTAGATGTTCTTATGAAAGGGGTAACCGGTGGATTTTCTTTGGTTTGTTCTTGGTTGGGTTAATAGGATAATTCCAAACCATTTTGGGCACAAGTTGTGACAATATCCAACCTGGTTTCACCAAACGGGAGTTTCTAGCCCCGTGATAATTAAGTTTCAGGATCTAAGTTTTTAGGAGATAGCGCATGTCTGCAAGAAGGTGGTGACACTTGGGTACGAGGTTTTGGACATTTCAGCATTCCACCACACTTTAATACACATGCTAGGGTCCATTTCAACATTTGGAGGTATTCGATGCCTCCAAGAAGAGCTTCTTCTAACAAAACCTGATTTGTGGGCCTCAGATCATCTACCCCCTAGATGTTCTTGAAAGGGTAGCCTAGTGGATTTTCCTTTTGGTTTGTGCTTGGTTGGGTCATAATTCCAAACCATGTTTGCACAAGTTGTGACAAGATCCAAGTTTCACCGAACGGGAGTTATCGGCCAATTAAATTCCAGGATCTTTGTTTTTTTGGTGATAGTGCATGCCCAAAGCGGGTTTACACTTGGGTACCATGTTTTGAAATTTAAGCATTCACCACACTTTAATACACATGCTAGGGTCCATTTGGGTTTGGAGGTATTCGATGTCTCGGTGCTTCTTCCTATGAAACCCGATCTATGGGCCTAGATTCTACCCCCTAGATGTTTTATGAAAGGGTAGGTGATTTTCTCTTGGTTTGTGCTTGGTTGGGTTATAGGATAATTCCAAACCATGTTTGGGCAGAATTTGTGACAATAACCTGGTTTCATGGGGGAGTTCTCAACCCTAATAATTAAATTTCCAGAACACCTTCGCTTTTAGGTGACAATGAATGAAGGTCACATTTGGGAACCTGGTTTTGGACATTTCAGCATTCCACCACACTTTAATACACATGCTAGGGTCCATTGCAAGGTTTGGAGGTATTCCGATATGAGAGCTTCTTATTACAAAACTCGATCCATGGGCCTAGATCGTACCCCCTAGATGTTCTTATGAAAGGGTAACCGGTGGATTTTCCTATTTTTGTTCTTGGTTATATAGGATAATTCCAAACCATGTTTGGGCACAAGTTGTGACAAGATCCAGCGGTTTCACCGAAACAGGGGAGTTCGACCATAATTAAATTTGGATCTAAGTTTTTTAGGTGATAGCATGTCTAGGAAGATGGTGACACTTGGGTACCAGGTTTTGGACATTTTATTATTCCACACACTTTAATACACATGCTAGGGTCCATTGCAAGGTTTGGAGGTGAGAGCTTCTTCCTACAAAACCCTCGATTTGTGGGCCTCGGATCATCTACCCCTAGATGTTCTTATGAAAGGGGTAGCCAGTGGATTTTCTCTTGGTTTGTGCTTGGTTGGGTTATAGGATAATTCCAAACCATGTTTGGGCAAGTTGTGACAAGATCCAACCCGGTTTCACCGAGACGAGGAGTTCTCGACCAATTAAATTCAGGATCTTTGTTTTTAGGTGATAGTGCATGTCCAAGCGGGTTTACACTTGGGTACCATGTTTTGGAAATTTCAATAACACCATTCACTTTAATACACATGTTAGGGTCTCAGGCGCTTCTTCCAATGAAACCCTAATCCTGTAATGTTTCTACCCCTAGATGTTCTTATGAAAGGGTAGCTTGGATTTTCTCTTGGTTTGTGATTGGTTGGGTTATAGGATAATTTCAAACCATGTTTGGGCACAATTTGTGACAAGATCCAACAGGGGAGTTCTCGATGCCCTAATAATTAAATTTTAGAACACCTTCGCTTTTAGGTGACATCACATGTCTGCGAAGGAGTCACACTTGGGATCCAGGTTTTGGACATTTCAGCATTCCACCACACTTTAATACATATACTAGGGTCCATTGCAAGGTTTGGAGGTATGTCCCAAAAGCTTCTTCCTACAAAACCTGATCCGTGGGCCTGGATCGCCCACTCCCTAGATGTTCTTATGAAAGGGTAGCCTTGGATTTTCCTCTTGGTTTGTGCTTGGTTGGGTTATAGGATAATTCCAAACCATGTTTGCAAGTTGTGACAAGACCCAACCGGTTTCACCGAAATGGGGAGTCCTCTCTGACAAATTAAGTTTTAGGATCTAAGTTTTTAGGGGATAACATTCTATGAAGGGGTGACACTTGGGTACCAGGTTTTGGACATTTCAGAATTCCCCACACTTTTAATACACATGCTAGGGTCCATTGCAAGGTTTTGAGGTATTCGATGCGCTCAAGAGCTTCTTCTAACAAAACTCGATTTATGGGCCTGGATCATCTACCCCTAGATGTTCTTATGAAAGGGGTGGCTGTGGATTTTTCTCTTGGTTTGTTCTTGGTTGGGTTATAGGATAATTCCAAACCATGTTTGGGCACAAGTTGTGACAAGATCCAACCCGGTTTCACCGAAACGAGGAGTTCCCGGCCAATTAAATTCCAGGATCTTTTTTTGGTGATAGTGCATGTCCTGAGCGGGTTTACACTTGGGCACCATGTTTTGGAAATTTCAGCATTCACCACACTTTAATACACATTGCATGGGTTTGGAGGTATTCCGATGCTCGAGGCTTCTTCCTATGAAACCCTAATCTGGTCCTTGAATCGCTACCCCCTAGATGTTCTTATGAAAGGGGTAGCCGTGATTTTCTCTTGGTTTGTGATTGGTTGGGTTATAGGATAATTTCAAACCATGTTTGGCCAATTTGTGACAAGATCCAACCTGGTTTCACCGAAATGGGAGTTCTCGATCCCTAATAATTAAATTTTAGAACACCTTCGCTTTTAGGTGACATCACATAAGGAGTCACACTTGGGATCCAGGTTTTGGACATTTCAGCATTCCACCACACTTTAATACATATACTAGGGTCCATTGCAAGGTTTGGAGGTATTCGATGTTCGAAAAGCTTCTTCCTACAAAACTGATCCGTGGGCTCGGATCGCCCACTCCCCTAGATGTTCTTATGAAAGGGGTAGCCAGTTGGATTTTCCTCTTGGTTTGTGCTTGGTTGGGTTATAGGATAATTCCAAACCATGTTTCAAGTTGTGACAAGACCCAACCCGTTTCACAAATGGGGAGTCCTCGCCAAGACAATTAAGTTTTAGGATCTAAGTTTTTAGGGATAGTGCATTCTATGAAGGGGTGACACTTGGGTACCAGGTTTTGGACATTTCAGAATTCCACCACACTTTAATACATATACTAGGGTCCATTGCAAGGTTTTGAGGTATTCCGATGCGCTTCGAAGAGCTTCTTCTAACAAAACTCTGATTTGTGGGCCTCGGATCATCTACCCCTAGATGTTCTTCTGACAGGGGTGGCTCAGTGGATTTTCCTCTTGGTTGTGCTTGGTTGGGTTAGGATAATTCCAAACCATGTTTGGCCAAGTTGTGACAAGATCCAACCGGGATCTTTGTTTTTTCGGTGATAGTGCATGTCCACGGGTACACTTGGGTACCATGTTTTGGAAATTTCATCATTCCACCACACTTTAATACACATGCTAGGGTCCATTGCAGGGTTCTATTCCAATGAAAGCTTCTTCCTAATCAGGCCTGTAATAAATGTTCTACCCCTAGATGTTCTTATGAAAGGGTAGCCCGTTGATTTTCTCTTGGTTTGTGATTGGTTGGGTTATAGGATAATTTCAAACCATGTTTGGGCCAAGTTGTGACAATGATCCAACCTTTCACCAAAACGGGGAGTTCTCGGCCCTAATAATTAAATTTTAGAACACCTTCGCTTTTAGGTGACACATGTCTGCAAAAGGAGTCACACTTGGGCATCCAGGTTTTGGACATTTCAGCATTCCACCACACTTTAATACATATACTAGGGTCCATTGCAAGGTTTGAGGTATTCGATGTCCCGAAAAGCTTCTTCCTAAAACCTGATCCGTGGGCCGATCGCCCACCCCCTAGATGTTCTTATGAAAGGGGTAGCCGGTGGATTTTCTCTTGGTTTGTGCTTGGTTATAGGATAATTCCAAACCATGTTTGGGCACAAGTTGTGACAAGACCCAACCTGGTTCACCGAAATGGGGAGTTCTCGCCCCGACAATTAAGTTTTAGGATCTAAGTTTTTAGGGATAACGCATTCTATGAAGGGGTGACACTTGGGTACCAGGTTTTGGACATTTCAGCATTCCACCACACATTAATACAAATTCTAGGGTCCATTGCAAGGTTTTGGAGGTATTCCGATGTCAAGAGCTTCTTCCTAACAAAACTCGATTTGTGGGCCTCGGATCATCTACCCCTAGATGTTCTTATGAAAGGGGGTGGCTCGGTGGATTTTCCTCTTGGATTGTGCTTGGTTGGGTTATAGGATAATTCCAAACCATGTTTGGGCACAAGTTGTGACAAGATCCAACCGGTTTCACCAAACGGGAGTTCCCCCTAACAATTATGTTTCAGGATCTAAGTTTTTAGGTGATAGCGCATGTCTAGAATGGGGTGACACTTGGTTACCAGTTTTTGGACATTTCAGCATTCCACCACACTTTAATACACATGCTAGGGTCCATTGCAAGGTTTGAGGTATGAGCTTCTTCTATGAAACCCTGATTTGTGGGGCCTCAAATCATCTACCCCTAGATGTTCTTATGAAAGGGGTAGCCGGTGGATTTTTCTCTTGGTTTGTGCTTGGTTGGGTTATAGGATAATTCCAAACTTTGTTTGGGCACAAGTTGTGACAAGATCCAACCCGGTTTCACGATCGGGGAGTTCCCGCCCCTAATAATAAAGTTTCGATCTTGGGTTTAGGTGACATCGCATGTCTGAAGGAGTCACATTTGGGAACCAGGTTTTGGACATTTCAGCATTCTACACCACACTCATGATAGGGTCTCATTTCAAGGTTTGGAGGTATTCCGATGCCCAAGAGCTTCTTCCTACAAAACCCTCGATCCGTGGACCCAGATCGTCTACCCCCTAGATGTTCTTATGAAAGGGTATCCGTGGATTTGTATCTTGGTTTGTGCTTGGTTGGGTTATATGATAATTCCAAACCATGTTTGGGCACAAATTTGTGACAAGATCCAACCCGGTTTCACCAAATGGGGAGTTCTCGCCAATAATTAAATTCGGGATCCTTCGTTTTTTAGGTGATAGTGCATGTCTAAGAGGGTTACACTTTGGGAACCTGGTTTTGGACATTTCAGCATTCCAACACACTTTAATACACATGCTAGGTCCATTGCAAGGTTTGGAGGTATGATGTCAAGAGCTTCTTACTACAAAACTATGATCCATGGGCCTAGATCATCTACCCCCCTAGATGTTCTTATGAAAGGGGTAACCCGGTGGATTTTCCTATTTGTTTGTTCGTTCTTGGGTCATAGGATAATTCCAAACCATGTTTGGGCATAAGTTGTGACAAGATCTAACCGGTTTCAAACGGTGAGTTCTCGACCCCGATAATTAAGTTTCGGGATCTAAGTTTTAGGTGAATCGCATGTGAAAGCTGACACTTGGGAACGAGGTTTTGGACATTTTAGCATTCCACCACACTTTAATACACATGCTAGGGTCCATTGCAAGGTTTGGAGGTATTCGATGTGCTCAAAGAGCTTCTTCCTACAAAACCTTAATTTGTGGGCCTGGATCATCTACCCCTAGATGTTCTTATGAAAGGGTAGGGTGGATTTTCCTTTGGTTTGTGCTTGGTTGGGTTATAGGATAATTCCAAACCATGTTTGGGCACAAGTTGTTACAAGATCCAACCCGGTTTCACCGAAACGGGGAGTTCTTGGCCAATTAAATTCCAGGATCTTTGTTTTTTCGGTGATAGTGCATGCCCATGAAGCGGGTTTACACTTGGGTACCATGTTTTGGAAATTTCAGCATTCAACACACTTTAATACACATGCTAGGGTCCATTGCAAGGGTTTGGAGGTATTCCGATGCTCGAGGCGCTTCTTCCTATGAAACCTCAGTGGGCCCGTAATCTCTACCCCTAGATGTTCTTATGAAGGGGTAGCTTGATTTTTCTCTTGGTTTGTGCTTGGTTGGGTTATAGGATAATTTCAAACCATGTTTGGGCACAATTGTGACAATATCCAACCCGGTTTCACCAAATGGGAGTTCTCGACCCCTAATAATTAAATTTCGAACACCTTCGCTTTTAGGTGACATCACATGTCTGAAGGAGTCACACTTGGGAACCAGGTTTTGGACATTTCAGCATTCCACCACACTTTAATACATACTAGGGTCCATTGCAAGGTTTGGAGGTATTCGATGTCCCAAAAGCTTCTTCCTACAAAACCGATCCATGGATGAGTCACCCCTAGATGTTCTTATGAAAGGGGATTTTCCTCTTGGTTTGTGCTTGGTTGGGTTATAGGATAATTCCAAACCATGTTTGGGCAAGTTGTGACATGATCCAACCCGGTTTCACCAAAATGGGGAGTTCTCCCTGACAATTAAATTCAGGATCTAAGTTTTAGGTGATAGCGCATTCTATGAAGGGGGTGACACTTGGGCACCATGTTTTGGACATTTCAGAATTCCACCACACTTTAATACATATGCTAGGGTCCATTTCAAGGTTTGGATGTATTCCGATGCCCCGAAGAGTTTCTTCCTACAAAACCCTGATTTGTGGGCCTCGATCATCTACCCCCCTAGATGTTCTTATGAAAGGGGTAGCCCGGTGGATTTCCTCTTGGTTGTGTTTGGTTATAGGATAATTCCAAACTATGTTTGGGCACAAGATCTGACAAGATCCAACCCGGTTTCATCAAAACGGGGAGTTCCGACCCCTAACAATTATGTTTCAGGATATATGTTTTAGGTGATACATCATGTCTATGAAGGCGACACTTGGAACCAGGTTTTGGACATTTCAGCATTCCACCGCACTTTAATACACATGCTAGGGTCCATTGCAATGGTTTGGAGGTATTGATGTCAAGAGCTTCTTCCTATGAAACCCTCATTTGCGGGCCTCGCATCGTCTACCCCCTAGATTTTCTTATGAAAGGGTAGTGGATTTTTCCTCTCGGTTTGTGCTTGGTTGGGTCATAGGATAATTCCAAACCATCTTTGGGCACAAGTTGTGACAAGATCCAACGTTTCACCGAATCGGGAGTTCTTGGTCCCCTAATAATAAAGTTTCAGGATCTTCGGTTTTTAGGTGACATCAATGTCTGTGAAGGGGTCACATTTGGGAACCAGGTTTTGGACATTTCAGAATTCCACCACACTCATGCTAGGGTCCATTGCAAGGTTTGGAGGTATTCCGATGCCCAAGAGCTTCTTCCTACAAACCCTCATCCGTGGACCTAGATCGCTCTACCCCTAGATGTTCTTATGAAAGGGTAGGTGATTTTCCTCTTGGTTTGTGCTTGGTTGGGTTATAGGATAATTCCAACCATGTTTGGGCTCAAGATGACAAGATGCAACCTGGTTTCACCAAACAGGGAGTTCGGCCAATTAAGTTTCAGATCTTTGTTTTTAGGTGATAGTGTATGTCTATGATGGGGGTGACACCTGGGTACCAGGTTTTTGGACATTTCAGCATTCCACCACACTTTAATACACATTCTAGGGTCCATTACAAGGTTTGAGGTATTCTGATGTTCGAGCTTCTTCTAACTGAAACCCCGATTTGTGGGCCTTGGATCGTCTACCCCTAGATGTTCTTATGGGGGTAGCCCGGTGGATTTTCCTCTTGGTTTGTGCTTGGTTGGGTCATATATATAATTCCAAACCATGTTTGGGCACAAGTTGTGACAATATCCAACCTGGTTTCACCAAAATGGGGAGTTCGGCATCCTAATAATTAAATTTCGAGAACACCTTCGCTTTTAGGTGACATCGCATGTCAAAAGGTGTCACACTTGGGAACCAGGTTTTGGACATTTCAAACATTCCACCACACTTTAATACACACATATAGGGTCCATTGCAAGGTCTTGGAGGTATTTGAGCTTCTTCCTACAAAACCCGATCGGTGGGCCCGGATCGTATACCCCCTAGATGTTCTTATGAAAGGGGTAGCCGGTGGATTTTCTATTGGTTTGTACTTGGTTGGGTCATAGGATAATTCCAAACCATGTTTGGGCACAAGTTGTGACAAGATCAATGCGTTTTCACCAATAGGGTGTTCCTGCCCCTAACAATTAAATTCAGAATACCTTCGTTTTAGGTACTAGTGCATGTCTGCGAAGAGGTGACACTTGTGAACCTGGTTTTGGACATTTCAACATTCCACCACACTTTAATACACATGATAGGGTCCATTGCAAGGTTTGGATGTATTCCGATGATCCGAAGGCGATTCCTCCTATGAAACCACGATCTATGGGCCTGGATCGTCACCCCTAGATGTTCTAATGAAAGGGTAGCCGTGGATTTTTCTCTTGGTTTGTGCTTATAGGATAATTCCAAACCATATTTGGGCACATATTGACAAGATCCAACCCGGTTTCACCAAAACGGGAAGTTCCCCTCAAACAATTAAATTCCAGAACATCTTTGTTTTTAGGTGATAGCGCATGTCTGCGAAGAGGGTGACACTTGGGTACCAGGATTTGGACATTCAGAATTCCACCACACTCTAATACACGTGCTAGGGTCCATGCTTGAGGTAATTTGATGCCCCAAGCGCTTCTTCCTACAAAACCCTAATCCTGGGCCCAAATCGCCTACCCCTAGATGTTCTTATGAAAGGGGTATGTCAGTTGGATTTTTTTCTTTGGTTTGTGCTTGGTTTATATGATAAATCCAAACCATGTTTGGGCACAAGTTGTGACAAGAACCAACCCGATTTCACCGAAGGGGAGTTCTCACCCATAATACTTAAATCCCATAACACCTTCGTTTTTAGGTGACATCGCATGTCGAAGAGGTCGACACTTGGGAACCAGGTTTTGTACATTTCAACATTACACCACACTTTAATGCACATTCTAGGGTCCATTGAAAGGTTTGGATGTATTCCGATGTCCCGAAGAGCTTTTTCCTACAAAATCGATCTATGGGCCTGGATCGTCTACCCAGTAGATGTTCTGATGAAAGGGTTAGCCTGGTGGATTTTTCTCTTGGTTTGTGATTGGTTTGGTTATACTTTAATTCCAAAACATGTTTGGGCACAGTTGTGACAAGATCCAACCCGGTTTCAGAAATGGGGAGTTCCGCCCCAATTAAATTAAGTTTCGGGATCTTGGTTTTAGGTGACATCGCATGTATGTGAAGGGGTGCACTTGGGAACCAGGTTTTGGACATTTCAGTATTCCACAACACTTTAATACACATGCTAGGGTCCATTGCATGGTTTGGAGGTATTTTGATGCCCCAAGAGCTTCTTCCTATAAAACCCTAATCCCTAGATCGTCTACCCCTAGATGTTCTTATGAAAGGGTATCCGGTGTTCTTTCTCTTGGTTTGTGCTTGGATGGGTTATAGGATAATTCCAAACCATGTTTGGGCAAAAAGTTGTGACAAGTTCCAACCGGTTTCACCAAACGGGAAGTTCACCAATTAAATTCCGATCTTCGCTTTTTAGGTGATAATGCATGCCTAAGCGGGTTACACTTGGGTACCATATTTTGGACATTTCATCATTCCACCACACTTTAATACACATGCTAGGGTCCATTATAAGGGTTTGGAGGTATTCATGTCGGGTAGCTTCTTCCTTTGAAACCCTTATCTGTGGGCCCAGAATGGTCTACCCCCTAGATGTTCTTTTGAAAGGGGTAACCCGGTGGATTTTTATCATGGTTTGTGCTTGGTTGGGTTATAGGATAATTTCAAACCATGTTTGGGCACAATTTGTGACAAGATCCAACCCGGTTTCCCCAAAACTGGGAGTTCTCGGCCCCCTAATAATTAAATTTCAAGAACACCTTCTAGGTGACATCGATTGTCTCCAAACGGGTCACACTTGGGAACCAGGTTTTGGACATTTCAGTATTTCACCGCACTTTAATACACATGCTAGGGTCCATTTCAAGGTTTGGAGGTATTCCGATGCCCCGAAGAGCTTCTTCCTACAAAACCCTGATCAGTGGGCTTGGATCGTCTACCCCACTAGATGTTCTTATGAAAGGGGTAGACCGGTGGATTTTCCTCTTGGTTTGTGCTTGGTTTATAGGATAATTCCAAACCATGTTTGGGCACAAGTTGTGACAGGATCCAACCCGGTTTCACCAAAACGGGGAGTTCTCGGCCAATTAAATTCCACGATCTTCGTTTTTTGGTGATCGTGCATGTCTACGAAGCGGGTTACACTCGGGTATCATGTTTTGGACATTTCAGCATTCCACTACACTTTAATACACATGCTATGGTCCATTTCAAGGGTTTGGAGGTATTCCGATGCTCCAAGGCGATTCTTCCTATGAAACCCTGATTTGTGGGCCCAGAATAGTCAACCCCCTAGATGTTCTTATGAAAGGGGTAGCCCAGAGGATTTTTTTTCTTGGTTTGTGATTGGTTGGGTTATAGGATAATTGCAAACCATGTTTGGGAACAATTTGTGACAATATCCAACCCGGTTTCATCAAATGGGAGTTCTCGACATAATATTTAAATTTCTAACACCTTAGTTTTAGGTGGCATCGCATGTTCTTGAAGGGGTCGACTTTGGAACCAGGTTTTCACATTTCAGAATTCCACCACACTTTAATACACACTCTAGTGTCCATTGCAAGGTTTGGATTTATTCCGATGTCCCGAAGAGCTTCTTCCTATAAAACCCTGCTCCATGGGCCTGGATCGACTACCCCCCCTAGATGTTCTTATGAAAGGGGTAGCACGGTGGATTTTCTCTTGGTTTGTTCTTGGTTGGGTCATAGGATAATTCCAAACCATGTTTAGGCACAAGTTGTGACAATATCCAACCCGGTTTCACCGAAACGGGGAGTTCACGGACCCCTAACAATTAAGTTTTCGGATCAAAGATTTTACGTGATAGCACATGTCTACGAAGGGGGTGACACTTGGGTACCAGGTTTTGGACATTTCAGCATTCCACCTTACTTTAATACACATGATATGTTCCATTGCAAGGTTTGGAGGTATTTCGATGAGCTCCGAAGAGCTTCTTCTAACAAAACCCTGATTTGTGGGCCCCGGATCATCTACCCCTAGATGATCTTCTAACAGGGGTACCCCGGTGGACTTTCCTCTTGGTTTGTGCTTGGTTGGGTCATAGGATAATTCGAAACCATGTTTGGGCACAAGTTCTGTCAAGATCCAACCCGGTTTCACCGAAACGTGGAGTTCGCAACCAATTAAATTCCTGTAGCTTCGTTTTTTCGGTGATAGTGCATGCGTACGAAGTGGGTTACACTTGGGTACCATGTTTTTGACATTTCAGCATTCCACCACACTTTAATACACATACTAGGGCCCATTGCAAGGGTTTGTAGGTATTCCGATGCTCGGAGGCGCTTCTTCCTATAAAATCTTGATCTGTGGGCCCAGAATCATCTACCCCCTAGATGTTGTTATGAAAGGGGTAGCCCGGTGGATTTTTCTCTTGGTGTGTTCTTGGCTGGGTTATAGGATAATTCCAAACCATGTTGGGGCACAATTTATGACAAGATCCAACCCAGTTCTTGGCCCCTAATAATTAAATTTCTTGAACACCTTTGGTGACATCGCATGTCTGCGAAGGGGTCACACTTGGGAACCAGGTTTTGGACATTTCAGCATTCCACCAAACTTTAATACACATGCTAGGGTCCATTTCAAGGTTTGGAGGAATTCCGATGCCCCGATGAGCTTCTTCCTACAAAACCCTGATCCGTGGGCCTAGATCGTCTACCCCCCTAGATGTTCTTATGAAAGGGGTAGCCCGGTGGATTTTCCTCTTGGCTTGTGATTGGTTTGGTCATAGGATAATTCCAAACCATGTTTTGGCACATGTTGTGACAAGATCCAACCCGGTTTCACCGAAACGGGAGTTCGACCAATTAAATTCCGTGGATCTTCATTTTTTCGGTGATAGGGCATGCCTCAAGCGGGTTACACTTGGGTACCATGTTTTGGACATTTCAGCATTCCACCACACTTTAATACCATGTTAGCGACAGGGATAGGCTCATCGCGGCCAGTCCTATCCCTTTCCAGGATGTGCATGTCTCTTTCGTTAAGCACAATGAGGGGGGAAATTGGAGGAGGACTCAGTTCAACAATGAGTGTTGGGTGATGCTAGTTGGCCCCCCTTGGACCACTGGCACACTGAAGATCTGAATGCTATATTTGCTGATATTGGGAAGGTTCTTCTTTGGGAGCGGGACCAGGATCATAAGGGAAGGATTCTAGCGAAAATTCATGCATCGACCGGTGGAAATCCTAAGAGTGTCAGGTTCACTATTGGTGACTTCGTGGAGACTGAATCTTGGACCTTTTCTATTGAAGTTTTACAGAGTGACTTGCTTGGGGGGCCACCTGAGGAGGACCCACTGCCTGCTAACAACGAGGACCCACATACCCTTCCTGTCTTTGGTCCATATCCCCCTCCTCCACATCCCCCACCTGCTCCTGTTGGTGAGGCTGGTGGTTGGGGTCAGTGGTTGGCGCCAGTGCAAGACCCTGCTCCTAGTGGTTCTAACAATGAGGGATGGGATCCATGGGAAGCTGCTGCTGCCCCAGTTCAGGGCCCTGTGGTTGCTCCTGGTGAGGATATGCCTGTGGATGATCATAATCTCCCCCCAGGATGTTAACAGTGTAGTTACTAGTGTTATTCTTGTCAATGATTGGGAGTCAGATGATGAAGACTCTATGAATGCTGATCCTGCAACTATTGAGGGGCATGCAGCTATTGAGGAGCCTCAGGGAGTTGGTATTGGGAAGGCTGCAGAACATCCTTCAAAATTACTTGGAGGAGGATGAAGCTAATTCGATGAAGATGGGATGGTGGAGAGTCCAATGGACATTGGTGCTGAGGCTAGAGAAAACAATGATTGGATGTTGGAAGATCAACACCTCCTATCCCCTAAAGAAGCTCGTCTCCAGGTTGGCATGGTCAGAACTTTTGTTTCCATCCCTGATGTTCATGCTGCAAAGCAGGGCTTTTCCCAACAAGGTTTGGAGCTCTGGGAAAGTTACTTTGCCCCCCATATTCAAAAGGATTCTTCTTCAAAGGGCTCACTCATGTGTGAAATTTTATTACTCCCATGCTTGCTACACCTTAGAAGTTCAATTGGGTCAAGAGCTTTCTTACTTCTCCCTTATGAGAAATTATTAAAGAACCTATTGCTGAGGAGAATGCAATCTCTTTCATCATCCCTAATGAAAGCATTTCACAGATGGCACCTCCTTGTCTGGGCATTGAGGCCAAGCAGTCCTCCTCCTCTCCTTCCACTCCTTCCAGAAAGAGAAAGGGCAAGGATCCTCTAGTTGAATCTGAGGTGAGAAGAAGTCCTAGAATTATTGAATTAAATGGGGGTTTCAAAAATATAAACTGCTCAATTTCAGACTGTCTGACATGCAATGCAGCTCCACCATGTTTAAATCCTAAAGTGGTTAAAAATCTTGCTGCTTCTTTCTGCAAGGTAAAGGATGGTGACCTTGATAAGAGGCTGCTCAAGAAAGAGAAAGCCATTGAAGTTGCAATCAAGGCTCCTTCCAAAGGTACCAACAAGGGAATGGCTCCTCAATCTTGAACCTTGGGGCAAGAAGAAAACGGGTCTGGTACTGGTTAGTAAAGCCAAGAAGAAGCCCTCTACTTAGGTGTTTAATGTATCACAAACTGCCTTTTGCTGGAACCTTGTTGGTTCCCTGTCCTGAAACTTGTAATAATGGTTACCTGATGTGTTTGCTACCTAGTGTGGTTATGGCTGTTGAATCTGTCAGTGGGATTAAGCTGTGGAATGCATTTTGCTTATTTGGATGTGATCTCTTCAGTAGGGTGATGACATTGGTTGTATCACCCTTAATCTAACTCCCAATATTTTTAATGGATAATAAAGAATATGGAAGATTTTGAATTGGAACATCATTAATTGATAAAAATGGGTTGCCCTTAGAAACAAGATTGATGAATCTGGTTGTGACATTATTTGTCTCCAAGAAACTAAGAGGGAAGGATTTGATATCTCTTACATCAGAAAATTTTGTCCCTCCAAATTTGACAAATTTGAATTCCTTCCCTCCAGGGGGTATTCTGGGGGTTTGGTTATCATTTGGAATAGCACTGCTTTTCTAAACTTTCTTTTCAAAATGAGTTCTCCATCTCCATTACCTTTAGCTCTCTCTTGTCCAATGAAACATGGATTCTCAACAATATTTATGGGCCCTTCTTAACTGAAAAAAAGCAGAATTCTAAGAATGGTTTGGAAATATTGATATGCCTGATGATATGGATTGGCTCATTGTGGGTGATTTCAATTTTATTAGAAAACCCTCTGAAAGAAATAGGCAGGGGGTGATGTGAATGACATGCTCCTTTTTAATGAAGCCATTAGCAACCTGGGGCTCATAGAGTTACCCCTTAAAGGTAGAAAGTTCACTTGGTGCAACATGCAAAAGGAACCTCTCTTGGAGAGACTGGACTGGTTTTTTACATCTGCTTCCTGGACTCAGAGCTATTCTTCAACTTTTGTTGTCCCTCTTACCAAGCCAACCTCTGATCATCTGCCTTGTGTCATCTCTATTGGCATAATGATTCCAAAATCAGGTTTTCAGATTTGAGAATTATGGATGCATCAGTGATTTTAAAGCAATTGTTCAAAATGCCTGGAACAACCCAGTTGGTTTCCCCGACTCTGCTAAAAAAATTAATGCTAAATTCAAAAATGTCAGAAGAGGGCTAAAGATCTGGGAAATTTTTTTGCCTTGTTTGAAACCTCAAATTAGTAATGTCAATGCAACTATTGATCTCTTGGATGTCTTGGATGAAATGAGAAGTCTTACTGTACTGGAATGGAATCTCAGGGACTTGCTTAAAAATCTTGTAATCTCACTTCTACAAGATCAAAATGCTTATTGGAAGCAAAGAGGAAAAGTCAAATGGGTCAAGTTGGGTGTTGAGAACACAAAAAAATTTCATTCAAAAGCTAACATCAGTTTCAAGCATAATTACATCTCCATGCTCAAAGATGATTCCAATGAGGAGATTCATGTTCATTCTGGTAAAGCTGACCTCCTTTGGCATGCTTTCAAAGATAGAATGCGCACTTCTGATAAGCCTGAAATGCATTTTAACCTTAGTGAGTTGGCAGGGGATTGCCTGAGTCAGGAGGAAAGATATGTTTTAGAAGAGCCATTCTCTAATATTGAAATTGAAGATGTAATTAAAGAACTTCCTAATGACAAGTCCCCTGGCCCTGATGGTTTTAATAATGAATTCATTAAGCAATGTTGGCCTATTATTAAGGAGGATGTTAAACAACTCCTTTTGGATTTCTATGAAGGCAAGACTTCTTTGGAAAGCATTAATGCTTCTTTTATCACCCTCATTCCAAAAAATGAGGCCGCTTTGACACCTGCTGATTTCAGGCCTATTACACTGCTTAACAGTGTCTTCAAGATTATAACCAAGCTCCTAGCCAACAGACTTCAAAAAATATTCTTAAGCTTGTCCACAAAAACCAATATGGATTCCTAAAACAAAGATCTATTCAAGACTTCTTAGGATGGGCCTTTGAATTCCTTTATCAATGTCACAAGTCCAAGGAGGAAATTTTAATTCTGAAGCTTGACTTTGAAAAGGCTTTTGATAAAATTGAGCATTCCACCATCATCAATATTCTCAAAGCCAAAGGTTTTGGTGAGAAATGGATTAATTGGATTCAGTTGATTTTTGGATCTGCTTCATCTGCTGTATTGTTAAATGGAGTGCCTGGTAAAATATTCTATTGTAGAAGAGGTGTAAGGCAAGGGGATCCTTTATCCCCCCTCCTGTTTGTCCTTGTTGCTGATCTTCTCCAATGCATTCTCAACAAAGCAATGTGCCTTGGGCTTCTTTCCCTTCCCCTAGAAGGTCTTTTTCTATCCGATTTCCTTGTAATCCAATATGCAAATGACACCTTATTGGTCCTTAAGGTGACTCAAAAGCTTGATGTGCCTTAAAGCTCTACTTCATACTTTTGCTCTTCGGACTCAAGGTTAATTATTCTAAATCTAGTATGATGCCAATCAACATGGATTCTGATAGGCTAAGACATTTTTCTAGTACAATCTCCTGCCTCACTGGATCACTACCCTTCACTTATCTTGGATTGCCTTTAAGCATCAACAAGCGATGGAACATTTTCTACCTATTGTTCAGAGAGTGGAGAGAAGATTATGTGGGATTGATGATATCTTAAACTATGGGGGAAAGCTACAATTGGTTAAATCTGTCTTATCCTCTCTTTCCATTTATTATATGAGCTGCTTTGAGCTTCCTGTCTCTATTAAAGATCAACTGATCAAGTATACGAGGCAATGCTTGTGGAGGAAAAACCAGATGTACAAGCTAGAGGACAAGCTCTAGTGGCCTGGAGTAAAGTTTGTAGACCAAAGAATCATGGAGGTTTGGGTGTTCTTGATCTTAACATTCAAAACTCAGCTCTTCTTTTGAAAAATTTGGATAAATTCTATAATCATAAAGATATTCCCTGGGTTCATCTTGTCTGGAACACTTACTATTGCAATGGAAAATTGCCTGGAAGAAGTTTTGAGGGGTCCTTTTGGTGGAAGGCTCACCTAAAATTAGTTGACATATTTAAAGGAATTGCAAAGTGCTTGGAGATGGCAAATCCACCTCCGGACTGATATGTGGAAAGATGAATGCTTTCAGATAAGTTTCCTCATTTACTGTCTTATGCAAGAATCCACATATCCCTGTCAGTGAGTTCATGCAGGCACCCAACATGCAAGATCATTTATTTCTTCCTCTGTCTCAGCAATCTTACTTTGAATATCAATGCCTTGAGCAAATTATCAATGAAGGATACATGGAGAAATAGACAACTGGAGCTACATTTGGGGAAGTGTTTTTTTCTCAGTCAAAAAGGCCTATTCTTCATTATCTGGGTATCAAACAGCTCAACCTCATTTTTGCTGGTTATGGAAGTCTTCTTGCCAGCAAAAACACAAGTTCTTCTTATGGCTTTTGCTCCTTGATAGACTAAACACCAGAAACCTTCTCAAGAGGAAAAGATTATCTCTGGTCACATACGATTGTGTGTTCTATGGATGCACTAGTGAGGAAATGTTACTTCATTTATTTTGGGACTGTTCTTTTGCAAAAGCATGCTAGGATGAAATTTTACCTGCCCGAGACAATGACTTAAATCTCCTTGAGGCGTTGGCTAGTATAAAACGCAGACTAAAAGTCCCCTTTGCAATGGATATTATTATTATATGGGCTTGCGGCATATGGATGTGCAGAAACAATGAAATCTTTAACAACAAGCGAGCTTCCCTTGATGAATGGAGACTATTGTTTCTCAAGAATTGAGATGGGTCCTGTGTAGAATTAAGAAAAAGTATTACCAGGATCTCAAAGCCTGAATCAAGAACAATTTAGATAGGAGATAGTTAGCCATGTCGTTTTTCCCTCGATGAGGTAGCCTTGAATTTGTAAATATCTACTGATTGTAACTCATTATGATTTATAAAAATTGAAGTGGGGTTTTTTACCCTACTATTTTACCCTAAAAAAAGCTCAAAGGGGGTAATGCAGAGATAGGACACTCTATCTATCGATAAAAGACCATAGTAGAATCGATGCATCATGGCAAGAATTGAAATGTCAAATCATAGGATTATATCATGGTGGGGCTATGCTTGCCTTTGCTGTTGATAGCCGAAAAGTAGAGCTTCAAGATCCTTGTACTTGACTTGATATCGTGTTCTAGGAAGAACCAAACACCGAAACAAAGGGAAACAATCAACACATGTCACCGATGCAATGCTCAAGCAATTATGATGATATGACAAGTTGAATTGCATTGAAATGTAACCCATTAATCGAGGTTCCGAGGGGTGAAAACCCTAACTCGAGAAACTCTAATCACTGTGAGGGTTACTATGTTCTTATAATTAAACTTGTTATGAAAGAACAATGCATGATTATAGCTTAAATAGATAGTTCTCACTTTTCTACATATTATACATATTTTTTGAGTTATAATGGATTACTTATTGAATTTACAAGATTATTACATTTTCTGGAATTGTTTAATCAATTTAAATGGAATTATTGCATCACCGTGACATCAAGACAGGGTGAGGTCATTTGTCACCAGGGCAGAGGCTACCCCACCAGCATTTAATCGGGCCCCATGGGATATTATTCTTATTCTAGAAAAGAATTACAAAAGATTTTAATAAAAGAAAATTGGCTGGACCATTTGGTCGAGGGACTCACAGCCATGGCGAGGGCGGAGGTGAGTGCAGTGGTGAGAATCTGAGAGCAAGGAGGAGAGGAGGGGTGCTGAGCACTAGCAGCTGGTCGGGAAGGCTTGGCGTGGTCCGAGGCAGCGAATCACGGGAGGACGCCGACACGGGCTCCAGAGCGAGAGGAGGACGGAGAGGGTCGGGAGGACGGGAGAGGCGGCGAGCTCAGCCCTGCGGCGTTGAAGGCGATTCTTGTGCAGCGTTGAGAAGTGAGAAGTGAGATGAGGAAGAAGAAGAGGAGGTGTGATTATAAACGAAGGGCCTTTTTATCTGTTGGCACCAACTGGGGCTAAGAATCATACGTCGATTAGAGCCACCAAGGGACGATACTCCACTTTTTTCATCGGCCAAGGGCGAGGGTTTTAGTCCCGGTTGGTGGCTCCAACCGAAGTATCTTTTCAATTTTTTCAGGAATTTTCTCTCTGTTCCCTTATTTTTTTTTGGGGTTTAAATTTGTAATGTTTTTAAATAATAATTACTTTGGAATTTAGAAAACTTTAAACATAAAAGTGTTTGAATTTGAATAACTAATTCAAAACCATTTTCTTTTTTAAAAATAATTAATGTAACCATTTAAACTATGAACCATTTAAAATTAAAAATGAATTAACTTATATTTTTTGAATATTAATTTGGAATTTAGAAAAACTTTAAACATAAAAAGTCTTTGGATTTGAATAACTAATTCAAAACCATTTTCTATTTTTAAAAATAATTAATGTAAACATTTAAAATTAAAACTGAATTAACTTATATTTTTTCAATATTAATTTGGAATTTAGAAAAACTTTAAACATAAAAAGTGTTTGGATTTGAATAACTAATTCAAAACCATTTTCTGTTTTTAAAAATAATTAATGTAACCATTTAAAATGAAAATGAATTAACTTATATTTTTGAATATTAATTTGGAATTTAGAAAAACTTTAAACATAAAAAGTGTTTGGATTTGAATAACTAATTCAAAACCATTTTTTGTTTTTAAAAATAATTAATGTAACTATTTAAAATTAAAAATGAATAACTTATATTTTTTACATATTAATGGGGGAAAAAGGACGGGAAATAATGGGCGGGAAGAAAATTTTATTACGATAGAACTGGAATGAAAGTACATAACGCGACTAACACTAAGTTACATAAAGCACGACTGATGATTAAGATACATAAAGAACTGAAAATTAAGATACATGGCCGATTAAGTCACAATCGGTCGAACTTGTTTTGCAATGTTGGACACCTGTAATACTCTCGCCACCAGACTCGGATTGCCATGTGGCCATCGTCGCTGTCGTCGTCAGGGTCACCATAGTTTAACCTTGAAGGCTGAGTACGAGTGGGCTGGACTTGAGGGTAGCACAGGAGGGGGTTAGAGTCGGCGGCCGTGTCGTAGGCCATGACGCCGCGCCACCACAGCCGACGGACGGCGACATGAGGTGGGCCGTCCTCATGCTCGGCGAGCCCTCTCACGCCGATCCCCGAAGAAGGCTTCCCAAGTCGGGAAATAGTCGGGATGCCAGTTGGGATTCCTCCGCTGCTCCGGCGTGAGCTCGAAGTAGTAGTGGTCGTGATGGCCATCCGACGCGCTACACCTAGAGGGACAGGAGGAACCGGCACGCCTTTGGCGCCAAGATCCAGCCGACGGGGGACACAAGAGCCTGAGGCGGGGGTAGTTCGAGGCGAAAGCGCTCCGCCTCCCTAGGGTTAGTCGTATGGTGGAAGCCATGGAAAGAGTGATGAGGTTGCAGATATGAGTCTAGAGATGTGCAATGACAATGGACGCCAATCCTACATATATGTACTGAGAAATGGCGGGAAGAAAAGTGTGGGAATAAATGACGGGAAGAGAAATGGCGGGAAAAAAATTGCGGGAAGAAATGGCGGGAAAAAATATGGCGGGAGGAAATGGCGGGAAGAAACTTGGGTTTAGGGTTTAGGGTTTTGTGAAGGTTTTTGAGCGTCGTTAGAACTTCCATTTGATCTCTAAAGAAACCACATATTGCGAGTCTAAAAATGATTTTTTTCAAAAAATCATGGGCGATAGATCATGTACCTGTAGTACAAACCGGACCCACTTCACGATTCGAACACATTTGTCCTTTTACCCGAGATGGACGAAAAGGCTTGAGATGTCCTGTTGGGAGATAGTCCATGTAAGGTGGTCTAGTATTTTAGGAAAATGGGGCAGAGCATTCTGAAACGGCATTTTGGTGGTTACTTCACAAAACGACCCGCTTTTTGCGCCGAAAATGGAAAAGGGCTTTTCCGTATGCGACAAAAGGAAAACTTCCTCCTGCAACATTGTTCTCCATACCAATGTCCACACACATGCATAATATGGGCACAACATCACAAACTATGCCGTGATTCAGCACATAACATCGGTCATTTGGACCGAAAGCCATGAAACCTCGAACATGATAGGTCATTTTGTGAAGGTTTTTCGAAACATGATCAATATACCAAGTCTGGTATTTTTCCTTTCAACTATGTAACATAATATGACACCACGTGAAGGATTTTCATTGTTCGGATTTTTTTTGAATTTATTATGCCCGTTTTGAATTATCTGAATTTCTAACTATGGTCGAACCAGTGTGCATGAAGATAGGGGACGAGCATCGTTAGAACTTGCATTGGATCTCTAAAGAAACCACATATTGCGAGTCTAAAAATGATTTTTTCAAAAAATCACGGGCGATAGATCATGTACCTGTAGTACAAACCTGACCCACTTCCTACCGATTCGGCAGACATTTGTCCTTTTTACCCGAGATGGACGGAAAGGTTTGAGATGTCCCTGTTGGTAGATAGTCCATGTAAGGTGGTCTAGTATTTTAGGAAAATGGGACGGTAGCATTCTGAAACAGCATTTTGGTGGTTACTTCACAAACGACTTTTTTACCGGAAAATGGAAAAGGGCTTTTCCGTGACAAAAAGGAAAACTTCCTCCTGCAACATTGTTCTCCATACCAATGTCCACACACATGCATAATATGGGCACAACATCACAAACTATGCCGTGATTCAGCACATAACATCGGTCATTTGGACCGAAAGCCATGAAACCTCGAACATGATAGGTCATTTTGTGAAGGTTTTTTCGAAACATGATCAATATACCAAGTCTGGTATTTTTCATTTCAACTATGTAACATAATATGACACCACGCGAAGGATTTTCATTGTTCGGACTTTTTTTGAATTTATTATGCCCGTTTTGAATTATCTGAATTTCTAACTATGGTCGAACCGGTGTGCATGAAGATAGGGGACGAGCATCGTTAGAACTTGCATTAGATCTCTAAAGAAACCACATATTGCGAGTCTAAAAATGATTTTTTCAAAAAATCACGGGCGATAGATCATGTACCTGTAGTACAAACCGGACCCACTTCCTACCGATTCGCAGACATTTGTCCTTTTACCCGGATGGACGAAAAGGTTTGAGATGTCCCTATTGGGAGATAGTCCATGTAAGGTGGTCTAGTATTTTAGGAAAATGGGACGGTAGCATTCTGAAACGGCATTTTGGTGGTTACTTCACAAAACGACCTGTTTTTTGTGCTCGGAAAATGGAAAAGGGCTTTTTTTCCAAAAATGATGTGTCACCAAAATGATGGTGTCACCAACCGACATTATGTCGTCGTATGACACATGCATAATATGGGCACAACATTATGTCGACATTATGTCGTGGCGTGTACCTTGTCCTGGATGGTGTCACCAACCGACTAAAGATCAACTGTAGTCCCGTTGGAGACACCAATGGACAAAACACGAGTCATCACTAATGATAGGGGTGAGTGTCGACATTATTTCGTATGTGTCGACACTATGCCGAGCTGCTTGTACTATAAATAGGCATCCTTATGAGTCCATCCTCCACCAGTTTGAGGCATCTCCAAGATGGTTTTGAGAGCGAGGACACCATCGGCCAATTTCAGGAGATGTCACGAGCCAGTCCTCCGCATCTCCGAGAAATGGTCATAGAGGCACTCCTAATATGTGAAATTAGTTAGCTCAGGCGTATTGATCTAGTTAGAGAAGTTACAAGCTGCAAGATGGTTTTTTTAGAGCGGGACACCACTACGGCCAGTTTGGAGATGTTGACCGGAGCCTGGGCCTCCCAAGATCTCCGAGAAACTGGTCATAGAGGCACTCCCTAATATGTGAAATTAGTTAGCTCCGAGGCATATTGATCTAGTTAGAGAAGTTACAAGCTGCAAGATGGTTTTCGAGAGCAAGGACACCACTGAGATTTGGGGAGATGCCGCCGGATCCCGGGCCTCCCATCTCCAAGAAACTGGTCATAGAGGCACTCCCTAATATGTGATCGCGCTGCTTGGAGATCAGATCTTAATGGTAAGTACGAATCGGGACAACTTCTTCATAGTCCCGGTCCAGCCACAAAACAGGACTAACACTCAAGACATTTATTAATATTAAAAACTGAGACTACAAAACCGGGACTAAAGGCCACAAACCGCGAAAGATATCCTTCGGTCAAGCCACAAACCTCGAAAGACATGAACTAGAGTTACATAATATGAGCATGAACTTCTTGGCATATGTCCTTCCTTATGATCGCTTCAGACGTAACCATGGAGCATCTTATTTACTTAACGGAATGCTTGGGTCAGTTTTCACTGTGAAGGGCGGAATTTCATCAAACTTATTATAATCTTGACTATACATCTTGTCCTTGATTCCCACGATGTTTCTTTTCCCTGAAAGAACTATGTGACGCTTTGGCTCATCATATGATGTATTCATTTGCATATTTTTTCTTTTTTTCGGTTTGGAGGACATGTCCTTCACATAGAAAACCAGAGACACATCATTGGCTAGGACGAATGGTTCATCTCTATAACCAAGATTGTTGAGATCCACTGTTGCCATTCCGTACAACTGGTGTATCTTTACCCCTTCCCCATTCAAGTTGACCCATTTGCAGCGAAACAAAGGGACCTTAAAAGAGACTCCATAGTCTAGTTCCCATATCTCCTCTATGTAACCATAATATGTGTCCTTTTGTCCATTCTCGTCTATTGCATCAAAGCGGACACCACTATTTTGTTTGGTTCTCTTTTTATCTTGGGCGATCATGTAGAATGTATTCCCATTTATTTCGTACCCTTGGAAATTCAATACAGTAGAAGATGGTGACGCAGCCAACAAGTATAGCTGATATCCAACCGTGGTGTCTTTCAAGAGATGTGTCCGCATCCAACCACCGAAAGACTTCATGTGTTCATCTGTAATCCATGATTCAGGCTTCCCCGGGTTTTTGGAGCGTACAATATTCTTGTGTTCCTCGATATACGGAGCTGCCAAGGTGGAATTATGTAGAACTGTGTAGTGTGCTTTAGTGAAAGAATCCCCGTCCCTACATATCATTGCTTTCTTTCCCAGCGTGCCTTTTCCACTTAGTCTTCCCTCATGCCACGAGTTAGAAACACCAATCGGCTTAAGGTCAGGAATAAAGTCAACACAAAACTCAATGACCTCCTCTGTTCCATATCCCTTGGAGATGCTTCCTTCTGGTCTAGCACGGTTATGAACATATTTCTTTAAGACTCCCATGAACCTCTCAAAGGGGAACATATTGTGCAGAAATAATATTGAAGAAGGATGGTGGGAACACCAGGAGAATGGCAATCTCTTCCTCTAGATGAACCAGGAGATGCGTCATAATATTGAAGAAGGATGGTGGGAACACCAATTCAAAACTAACAAGACATTGTACCACATCCTTCTGTAACCTTGGCAGAATATCTGGATTGATTACCTTCTGAGATATTGCATTGAGGAATGCACACGGCTTCACAATGGGTACTCGAACATTTTCCGGTAGAAGCCCCCTCAATGCAATCGGAAGCAATCACGTCATAATCACGTGATCATGAGACTTCAGGTTTTGGAACTTTTTCTGCCATATTTATTATCCCTTTATATTAGATGAGAAGCTGACGGCACCTTGATACGTAAAGGACTTCAAAAAAGATTTCCTTCTCTGCTTTGGTAAGAGCATAGCTGGCACGACTTAAGTGACGCCCTTTATCCGTCTTGTTATGTGTATGCATGTTCTTTGGGTCTTTCATAATTTGTTGGTCCTCCCGTGCTTCAGGTGTATCTTTTGTCTTCCTATACACGCCTAGGAATCCTAGCAGGTTCACGCAAAGATTCTTCGTCACGTGCATCACGTCGATTGAAGAGCGGACACGCAGGACTTTCCAATATGGCAGCTCCCAAAATATAGATTTCTTCTTCCACATGGGTGCGTGTCCTGAGCGACGCTCGTTCGAACTGATTGACCGCGGGACCCTTCCAAAGATTACTTCTATGTCCTTGACCATACCAAATACATCATCACCAGACGGAGTTCAGGCTTCTTCCGTGATCTGCCTCACCTTTGAAATGCTTGCCTTTCTTTCTTCGGATGATTGGTGGAAGAAATCGTTGATTCGCCAGTACACAACCTTCTTGCATTTATGCAAATATGTACCTTGATCTTATCTAAACAGTGGGTGCATGCCTTATATCCCTTGTTTGTCTATCCGAAAGGTTACTAAGAGCAGGCCAGTCATTGATGGTTCTGAATAACAACCCTCGTAGATCAAATGGCTCCTGTTTGTTCTCATCCCACACGTACACCTGGTTTGCCCCACAACCGTAAGAGTTCTTCAACTAATGGCCTAAGGTACACATCAATGTCGCGTTTGCCCGGTTGCTTGGGCCTTGGATGAGCTCTGGCAACATAATGAACTTACGTTTCATGCACAACCAAGGAGGCAGGTTGTAGATACATAGAGTCACGGGCAGTCAGTGTTGCAGCTCTGCTCCCCAAAAGGATTCATGCCATCCGTATTTAGACCAAACCATAAGTTCCTTGCGTCACCGCAAAGTCCGGAAGTCTCTCTCGATATTTCTCCACTATGACCCATCATCGGGTGTCTCAACTTCCCGCTTTCTTACGGTCTTCTTTGTGCCATCGCAACAACCCGCATGCTCTTTGTTTACGAACATGCGTTTCAACCTTGGTATTATAGGAGCATACCACATAACCTTAGCAGAACCCTTTTAGGGGCTCTACCTCAACATCACCAGGTCATCTGTCGATCTTATACCGCAACGCATTGCATACCGGCATTTATATAAATTCTCATACTCCTTACCATGTAGAGGATGCATCATTAATGCATTCATGTATCTTTTGCACATCTAATCCCGGAGGATGAGAGTCTTCTTTGCTTCAGAGGTACTCTCGGGAAGTTCGTTATGTTTTGGAAACTTGACTTCATTATTTTCAGCATCTTTTGGATGAGGAGTCAGTTAGACCACACTCGCCCATCATAACAATTCCAAGGTGGTAATGAGCTTTATGCTGCCATCTTCACAATTTGGGTAAAACAATTTCTTGTGATCTTCTAACATGCCCTCTAACTTCAACTTCTCATTTTACATTTCAGTCTCGCTTTGCATCAGAAATGACCCTACCAAGTTCATCAGCTGGCTCATCTGATGCCCGTTTTTCACCTCTTTCCTCTCCATTGTCTTCCATTGCAGTATCACTGTATTCAGGAAACATATGATGATAGTTGTCATCATCATCTTCTTCTTCACCATCTTCCATCATAACCCCTCTTTCACCGTTCTTGGTCCAGCAATTATAGTTGGGCATGAAACCTTTCATAATCAGGTGGCAACGAATGATTTTCGAGGAAGAGTACTCCTTGTTGTTCCGACATTGAACACATGGACAACGTATAAAACCATTATCTTTGTTTGCCGTAGCCACATCGATAAATTTATCCACGCCTTTCATATACCGACTCGCGCGGTCACCATACATCCATTCCGGCTGCTCATCTGCATCATATAAGTAAGTTTATCAAAAAACAGGACATCATAAATAGTGAAATAACCAATTCACATCGACACATGAATTGTATCAATGACAGAGAAAATATAAGATTGCTAACCTCGATCGAGGGAAATAAAGAGGAGAAAGCTCAAGTGCGTCTCGGACACCTTCTATATTTTTGTTCTATGAGAAATTGAACGGGATTATTCACTCAAACATTTCATCAAACACATTCAATGCATGCATAGAAGAGAAAAAACTAGCACACCCCTCAGACCTTCCACCAAGAGAAAAAACAGAGTGGAGGCAGAGGGGGCTGGGGCGTTGCATTTATAGAGGGTGGGAGAATACATCCGGGTTGGAGCCAGCAACCGGGACTAAAGGTGTGTGCCACGCCACGTGGTTGTGTCCAAACCTTTAGTCTCGGTTGGTGGCTCGAACCGAGACGCGTGCCAACATTAGTCCCGGTTGGTGGCACAACCGGGACTAATGCTCTAAGGGGTCGCGAACGGATGGCCCTTTTTCCACTAGTGGCATTACACCACACTTCAATACACATGCTAGAGTCTATTGCAAGGTTGTGAGGTATTCCGATGTCTCGAAGAGCTTCTTCCATACAAAACCCTGATCCATGGGCCTGGATCGTCTACCCCCTAGATGTTCTTATGAAAGGGATATCCCGGTGGATTTTTCTCTTTGTTTGTGATTGGTTGGGTTATATGATAATTCCAAACCATGTTTGGGCATAGGTTGTGACATGATCCAACCCGCATTCACCGAAACGAGGAGTTCCCAGCCAATTACATTCTAGGATCTTCGTTTTTTCGGTGATAGTGCATGCCTACGAAGATGGTTGCACTTGCGAACCATGTTTTGGATATTTCAGCATTCCACCACACTTTAATACACATGCTAGGGTCCATCGCATGGGTTTGGAGGTATTCCGATGCTCCGAGGTGCTTCTTCCTATGAAACCTTGATCTATATGGGCCCAGAATCGTCTACCCCCCTAGATGTTCTTATGAAAGTGGTAGCCGGTGGATTTTTCTCTTGGTTTATGCTTGGTTGGGTTATAGGATAATTCCAAACCAGGTTTGGGCATAATTTGTGACAAGATCTAACCTGTTTTCACCGAAATGGGGAGTTCTCGACCCCCTAATAATTTAATTTCCAGAACACCTTCGTTTTTAGGTGACATCGCATGTCTGCGAACGGGTCACGCTTGGTAACCATGTTTTGGACATTTCAGCATTCCACCACACTTTAATACACATGCTAGGGTCTATTTCAATGTTTGGAGGTGTTTCTGATGTCCCGAAGAGCCTCTTCCTACAAAACCCTGATCCATGGGCCTGGATCGTCTACCCCCCTAGATGTTCTTATGAAAGGGTAGCCCGGTGGATTTTTCTATTTGTTTGTTCTTGGTTGGGTTATATGATAATTCCAAACCATGTTTGGGCACAAGTTGTGACATATTCCAACCCGGTTTCACCGAAACGGGGAGTTCCCGGCCAATTAAATTCTAGGATCTTCGTTTTTAGTTTATAGTGCATGTCTGGAAAGAGGGTGACACTTGGGCACCATGTTTTGTACATTTCAGCATTCCACCACACTTTAATACACATGCTAGGTTCCATTGCATGGTTTGGAGGTATTCCGATGCACCTAGGCGTTTCTTCCAATGAAACCCTGATCTCTAGGCCCAAAATCGTTTACCCCATAGATGTTCTTATGAAAGGGGTAGCCCGGTGGATTTTTCTCTTGGTTTGTTCTTGGTTGGGTTATAGGATAATTCCAAACCATGTTTGGGCATAAGTTGTGACAAGATCTAACCTGGTTTCACCGAAATGGGGAGTGCTCGACCCCCTAATAATTAAATTTCCAGAACACCTTCGTTTTTAGGTGACATCGCATGTCTGTGAACGGGTCACACTGGGGAACCGGGTTTTGGACATTCAGCATTCCACCACACTTTAATACACATGCTAGGGTCCATTGCAAGGTTTGGAGGTATTCCGATGTCCCGAAGAGCTTCTTCCTACAAAACCCTGATCCGTGGGCCTGGATCGTCTACCCCCCTAGATGTTCTTATGAAAGGGATAGCCCGGTGGATTTTTCTCTTGGTTTGTGCTTGGTTGGGTTATATGATAATTCCAAACCATGTTTGGGCACAAGTTGTGACATGATCCAACCCGGTTTCACCGAAACGGGGAGTTCCCGGCCAATTAAATTACAGGATATTCGTTTTTAGGTGATAGTGCATGTCTGCAAAGAGGGTGACACTTGGGCACCATGTTTTGGACATTTCAGCATTCCAACACACTTTAATACACATGCTAGGGTACAATGCATGGGTTTGGAGGTATTCCGATGCTCTGAGGCGCTTCTTCCTATGAATACCTAATTTATATGGGCCCAGAATCATCTACCCCCCTAGATGTTCTTATGAAAGGGGTAGCCCGGTGGATTTTTCTCTTGGTTTGTGTTGGTTGGGTTATATGATAATTCCAAACCATGTTTGGGCATAAGTTGTGACAAGATCTAACCTGGTTTCACCGAAATGGGGAGTGCTCGACCCCCTAATAATTAAATTTCCAGAACACCTTCGTTTTTAGGTGACATCGCATGTCTGCGAACGGGTCACACTTGGGAACCAGGTTTTGGACATTTCAGCATTCCACCACACTTTAATACACATGCTAGGGTCCATTGCAAGGTTTGGAGGTATTCCGATGTCCCGAAGAGCTTCTTCCTACAAAACCCTGATCCGTGGGCCTGGATCGTCTACCCCTAGATGTTCTTATGAAAGGGATAGCCCGGTGGATTTTTCTCTTGGTTTGTGCTTGGTTGGGTTATATGATAATTCAAAACCATGTTTGGGCACAAGTTGTGACATGATCCAACCCGGTTTCACCGAAACGGGGAGTTCCCGGCCAATTAAATTCCAGGATCTTCGTTTTTAGGTGATAGTGCATGTCTGCAAAGAGGGTGACACTTGGGCACCATGTTTTGGACATTTCAGCATTCCACCACACTTTAATACACATGCTAGGGTCCATTGCATGGGTTTGGAGGTATTCCGATGCTCCGAGGTGCTTCTTCCTATGAAACCCTAATCTATATGGGCCTAGAATCATCTACCTGCCAAGATGTTCTTATGAAAGGGGTATCCCGGTGTATTTTTCTCTTGGTTTGTGCTTGGTTGGTTTATAGGATAATTCCAAACGAGGTTTGGGCATAAGTTCTGACAAGATCTAACCTGGTTTCACCGAAATGGGGAGGTCTCGACCCCTAATAATTAAATTTCGAACACCTTCGTTTTTAGGTGATATCGCATGTCTATGAACGGGTCACACTTGGTAACCATGTTTTGGACATTTTAGCATTCCACCACACTTTAATACACATGCTAGGGTCCATTGCAAGGTTTGGAGGTATTCCGATGTCCCGAAGAGCTTCTTCCTAGAAAACCCTAATCCATGGGCCTGGATCGTCTACCCCCCTAGATGTTCTTATGAAAGGGGTAGGCCGGTGGATTTTTCTCTTGGTTTGTGCTTGGTTGGGTTATATGATAATTCCAAACCATGTTTGGGCACAAGTTGTGACATGATCCAACCCGGTTTCACCGAAACGGGGAGTTCCCGGCCAATTAAATTCTAGGATCTTCGTTTTTAGGTGATAGTGCATGTCTGCAAAGAGGGTGACACTTGGGCACCATGTTTTGGACATTTCAGCATTCCACCACACTTTAATACACATGCTAGGGTCCATTGCATGGGTTTGGAGGTATTCCGATGCTCTGAGGCGCTTCTTCCTATGAAACCCTAATCTATATGTTGATAGAATCTTATACCCTACTAGATGTTCTGATGAAAGGGGTATCCCGGTGGATTTTTCTCTTGTTTTGTGCTTGGTTTGGGTTATAGGATAATTCCAAACCATGTTTGGGCATAAGTTGTGACAAGATCTAACCCTGTTTCACCGAAATGGGGAGTTCTCGACCCCCTAATAATTAAATTTCCAGAACACCTTCGTTTTTAGGTGACATCGCATGTCTGCGAACGGGTCACGCTTGGGAACCAGGTTTTGGACATTTCAGCATTCCACCACACTTTAATACACATGCTAGGGTCCATTGCAAGGTTTGGAGGTATTTCGATGTCCCGAAGAGCTTCTTCCTACAAAACCCTGATCCATGGGTCTGGGTCATCTACCCCCCTAGAGGTTCCGATGAAAGGGGCAGCCTGGTGGATTTTTCTCTTGGTTTGTGCTTGGTTGGGTTATATGATAATTCCAAACCATGTTTGGGCACAAGTTGTGACATGATCCAACCCGGTTTCACCGAAACGGGGAGTTCCCGGCCAATTAAATTCTAGGATCTTCGTTTTTAGGTGATAGTGCATGTCTGGAAAGAGGGTGACACTTGGGCACCATGTTTTGGACATTTCAGCATTCCACCACACTTTAATACACATGCTAGGGTCCATTGCATGGGTTTGGAGGTATTCCGATGCTCCGAGGCGCTTCTTCCTATGAAACCCTGATCTGTGGGCCCAAAATCGTCTACCCCCTAGATGTTCTTATGAAAGGGGTAGCCCGGTGGATTTTTCTCTTGGTTTGTGCTTGGTTGGGTTATAGGATAATTCCAAACCATGTTTGGGCATAAGTTGTGACAAGATCTAACCTGGTTTCACCGAAATGGGGAGTTCTCGACCTCCTAATAATTAAATTCCAGAACACCTTCGTTTTTAGGTGACATCGCATGTCTGAGAATGGGTCACGCTTGGGAACCAGATTTTGGACATTTCAGCATTCCACCACACTTTAATACACATGCTAGGGTCCATTGCAAGGTTTGGAGGTATTTCGATGTCCCGAAGAGCTTCTTCCTACATAACCCTGATCCCTGGGCCTGGATCGTCTACCTCCTAGATGTTCTTATGAAAGGGGTAGCCCGGTGGATTTTTCTATTGGTTTGTGCTTGATTGGGTTATATGATAATTCCAAACCATGTTTGGGCACAAGTTGTGACATGATCCAACCCGGTTTCACCGAAACAGGGAGTTCCCGGCCAATTAAATTCCAGGATCTTCGTTTTTAGGTGATAGTGCATGTCTGCAAAGAGGGTGACACTTGGGCACCATGTTTTGGACATTTCAGCATTCCACCACACTTTAATACACATGCTAGGGTCCATTGCATGGGTTTGGAGGTATTCCGATGCTCTGAGGCGCTTCTTCCTATGAAACCCTAATCTATATGTGCCCAGAATCATCTACCCCCTAGATGTTCTGATGAAAGGGGTAGCCCGGCGGATGTTTCTCTTGGTTTGTGCTTGGTTAGGTTATAGGATAATTACAAACCATGTTTGGGCATAAGTTGTGACAAGATCTAACCTGGTTTCACCGAAATGGGGATTTCTCGACCCCTAATAATTAAATTTCCAGAACACCTTCGTTTTTAGGTGACATCGCATGTCTGCGAACGGGTCACGCTTGGGAACCAGGTTTTGGACATTTCAGCATTCCACCACACTTTAATACACATGCGAGGGTCCATTGCAAGGTTTGGTGGTATACCGATGTCCCTAAGAGCTTCTTCCTACAAAACCATGATCCGTGGGCACGGATCGTCTACCCCCTAGATGTTATTTTGAAAGTGGTAGCCCGGTGGATTTTTCTCTTGGTTTGTGCTTGGTTGGGTTATATGATAATTCAAAACCATGTTTGGGCACAAGTTGTGAGATGATCCAACCCGGTTTCACCGAAACGGGGAGTTCCCGGCCAATTAAATTACAGGATATTCGTTTTTAGGTGATAGTGCATGTCTGCAAAGTGGGGACACTTGGGCACCATGTTTTGGACATTTCAGCATTCCAACACACTTTAATACACATGCTAGGGTACAATTCATGGGTTTGGAGGTATTCCGATGCTCTGAGGCGCTTCTTCCTATGAAACCCTAATTTATATGGGCCTTAATCGCCTACCCCTAGATGTTCTTATGAAAGGGGTAGCCCGGTGGATTTTTCTCTTGGTTTGTGCTTGGTTGGGTTATAGGATAATTCCAAACCATGTTTGGACATAACTTGTGACAATATCTAACCTGGTTTCACCGAAATGGGGAGTTCTCACCCCCCTAACAATTAAATTTCCAGAAAACCTTCATTTTTAGATGACATCGCATGTCTGCAAACGGGTCACGCTTGGGAACCATATTTTGGACATTTCAGCATTCCACCACACTTTAATACACATGCTAGGGTCCACTGCAAGGTTTGGAGGTATTCCGATGTCCCGAAGAGCTTCTTCCTACAAACCCCTGATCAGTGGGCCTGGATCGTCTACCCCCCTAGATGTTCTTATGAAAGGGGTAGCCCGATGGATTTTTCTCTTGGTTTGTGCTTGGTTTGGTTATATGATAATTCCAAACCATGTTTGGGCACAAGTTGTGACATGATCCAACCCGGTTTCACCGAAACGGGGAGTTCCCGGCCAATTAAATTACATGATATTCGTTTTTAGGTGATAGTGCATGTCTGCAAAGAGGGTGACACTTGGGCAGCATGTTTTGCACATTTCAGCATTCCACCACACTTTAATACACATGGTAGGGTCCATTGCATGGGTTTGGAGGTATTCTGATGCTCCGAGGTGCTTCTTCATATGAAACCCTAATCTATATGGGCCCAGAATCGTCTACCCCCCGTGATGTTCTTATGAAAGGGTAGCCCGGTGGATTTTTCTCTTGGTTTGTGCTTGGTTGGGTTATAGGATAATTCCAAACGATGTTTGGGCATAAGTTGTGACAAGATCTAACCTGGTTTCACCGAAATGGGGAGTTCTCGACCTCCTAATAATTAAATTTCCAGAACACCTTCATTTTTAGGTGACATCGCATGTCTGAGAACGGTTCACACTTGGGAACCATGTTTTGGACATTTCAGCATTCCACCACACTTTAATACACATGCTAGGGTCCATTGCAAGGTTTGGAGGTATTCCGATGTCCCGAAGAGCTTCTTCCTACAAAACCCTGATCCGTGGGCCTGGATCGTCTACCCCCCTAGATGTTCTTATGAAAGGGGTAGCCCGGTGGATTTTTCTCCTGGTTTATGCTTGGTTGGGTTTTATGATAATTCCAAACCATGTTTGGGCACAAGTTGTGACATGATCCAACCCGGTTTCACCGAAACGGGGAGTTCCCAGCCAATTAAATTCTAGGATCTTCGCTTTTAGGTGATAGTGCATGTCTCCAAAGAGGGTGACACTTGGGCACCATGTTTTGAACATTTCAGCATTCCACCACACTTTAATACACATGCTTGGGTCCATTGCATGGGTTTGTAGGTATTCCGATGCTCCGAGGCGTTTCTTCCTATGAAACCTAATCTATATGGGCCTGTAATCGTCTACCCCCTAGATGTTCTTATGAAAGGGGTAACCCGGTGGATTTTTCTCTTGGTTTGTTCTTGGTTGGGTTATAGGATAATTCCAAACCATGTTTGGGCATAAGTTGTGACAAGATCTAACCTGGTTTCACCGAAATGGGGAGTTCTCGACCCCCTGATAATTAAATTTCCAGAACACCTTCATTTTTAGGTGACATCCCATGTCTGTGAACGGGTCACACTTGGACCACCAGTTTTGGACATTTCAGCATTCCACCACACTTTAATACACATGCTAGGGTCCATTGCAAGGTTTGGAGGTATTCCGATGTCCCAAAGAGCTTCTTCCTACAAAACCCTCGATCCGTGGGCTGGATCGCCTACCCCTAGATGTTCTTATGAAAGGGGTAGCCGTGTGGATTTTTCTCTTGGTTTGTTCTTGGTTGGGTTATATGATAATTCCAAACCATTTTTGGGCACAAGTTGTGACATGATCCAACCCAGTTTCACTGAAACGGGGAGTTCCCAGCCAATTAAATTCCAGGATCTTCGTTTTTAGGTGATAGTGCATGTCAGCAAAGAGGGTGACACTTGGGCACCATGTTTTGGACATTTCAGCATTCCACCACACTTTAATACACATGCTAGGGTCCATTGCATGGGTTTGGAGGTATTCTGATGCTCCGAGGCGCTTCTTCCTATGAAACCCTGATCTATATGGGCCCAGAATCGTCTACCCCCCTAGATGTTCTTATGAAAGGGGTAGCCCGGTGGATTTTTCTCTTGGTTTGTGCTTGGTTGGGTTATAGGATAATTCCAAACCATGTTTGGGCATAAGTTGTGACAAGATCTAACCTGGTTTCACCGAAATGGGGAGTTCTCGACCCCCTAATAATTAAATTTCCAGAACACCTTCGTTTTTAGGTGACATCGCATGTCTGCGAACGGGTCACGCTTGGGAACCAGATTTTGGACATTTCAGCATTCCACCACACTTTAATACACATGCTAGGGTCCATTGCAAGGTTTGGAGGTATTCCGATGTCCCGAAGAGCTTCTTCCTACAAAACCCTGATCCGTGGGCCTGGATCGTCTACCCCCTAGATGTTCTTATGAAAGGGGTAGCCCGGTGGATTTTCTCTTGGTTTGTGCTTGGTTGGGTTATATGATAATTCCAAACCATGTTTGGGCACAAGTTGTGACATGATCCAACCCGGTTTCACCGAAACGGGGAGTTCCCGGCCAATTAAATTCTAGGATCTTTGTTTTTAGGTGATAGTGCATGTCTGCAAAGAGGGTGACACTTGGGCACCATGTTTTGGACATTTCAGCATTCCACCACACTTTAATACACATGCTAGGGTCCATTGCATGGGTTTGGAGGTATTCCGATGCTCCGAGGCGCTTCTTCCTATGAAACCCTGATCTATATGGGCCTAGAATCGTCTACCCCCTAGATGTTCTTATGAAAGGGGTAGCCCGGTGGATTTTTCTCTTGGTTTGTGCTTGGTTGGGTTATAGGATAATTCCAAACCATGTTTGGGCATAAGTTGTGACAAGATCTAACCTGGTTTCACCGAAATGGGGAGTTCTCGACCCCCTAATAATTAAATTTCCAGAACACCTTCGTTTTTAGGTGACATCGCATGTCTGAAAACGGGTCACGCTTGGTAACCATGTTTTGGACATTTCAGCATTCCACCACACTTTAATACACATGCTAGGGTCCATTGCAAGGTTTGGAGGTATTCCTATGTCCCGAAGCGCTTCTTCCTGCAAACCTCGATCAGGTTTCTAGATCGCTCACCCCCTAGATGTTCTTATGAAACGGGTAGCCCCGTGGATTTTTCTCTTGGTTTATGCTTTGTGGGTTATAGGATAATTCCAAACCATGTTTGGGCATAAGTTGTGACAAGATCTAACCTGGTTTCACCGAAATGGGGAGTTCTCGACCCCCTAATAATTAAATTTCATAACACCTTCGTTTTAGGTGACATCGCATGTCTGCGAACGGGTCACGCTTGGGAACCATGTTTTGGACATTTCAGCATTCCACCACACTTTAATACACATGCTAGGGTCCATTGCATGGGTTTGGAGGTATTCCGATGTCCCGAAGAGCTTCTTCCTATAAAACCCTGATCCGTGGGCCTGGATCGTCTACCCCCTAGATGTTCTTATGAAAGGGGTAGCCCGGTGGATTTTTCTCTTGGTTTGTGCTTGGTTGGGTTATATGATAATTCCAAACCATGTTTGGGCACAAGTTGTGACATGATCCAACCCGGTTTCACCGAAACGGGGAGTTCCTGGCCAATTAAATTCTAGGATCTTCGTTTTTAGGTGATAGTGCATGTCTGCAAAGAGGGTGACACTTGGGCACCATGTTTTGGACATTTCAGCATTCCACCACACTTTAATACACATGCTAGGGTCCATTGCATGGGTTTGGAGGTATTCCGATGCTCCGAGGCGCTTCTTCCTATGAAACCCTAATCTATATGGGCCTAGAATCGTCTACCCCCTAGATGTTCTTATGAAAGGGGTAGCCCGGTGGATTTTTCTCTTGGTTTGTGCTTGGTTGGGTTATAGGATAATTCCAAACCATGTTTGGGCATAAGTTGTGACAAGATCTAACCTGGTTTCACCGAAATGGGGAGTTCTCGACCCCCTAATAATTAAATTTCTAGAACACCTTCGTTTTAGGTGACATCGCATGTCTGCGAACGGGTCACACTTGGGAACCATGTTTTGGACATTTCAGCATTCCACCACACTTTAATACACATGCTAGGGTCCATTGCAAGGTTTGGAGGTATTCCGATGTCCCGAAGAGCTTCTTCCTACAAAACCCTGATCCGTGGGCCTGGATCGTCTACCCCCTAGATGTTCTTATGAAAGGGGTAGCCCGGTGGATTTTTCTCTTGGTTTGTGCTTGGTTGGGTTATATGATAATTCCAAACCATGTTTGGGCACAAGTTGTGACATGATCCAACCCGGTTTCACCGAAACGGGGAGTTCCCAGCCAATTAAATTCTAGGATCTTCGTTTTTTCGGTGATAGTGCATGCCTCCGAAGCGGGTTACACTTGGGCACCATGTTTTGGACATTTCAGCATTCCACCACACTTTAATACACATGCTAGGGTCCATTTCATGGGTTTTGAGTTATTCCGATGCTCCGAGGCGCTTCTTCCTATGAAACCCTGATCTATAAGGGCCCAGAATCGTTTACCCCCTAGATGTTCTTATGAAAGGGGTAGCCCGGTGGATTTTTCTCTTGGTTTGTGCTTGGTTGGGTTATAGGATAATTCCAAACCATGTTTGGGCATAAGTTGTGACAAGATCTAACCTGGTTTCACCGAAATGGGGAGTTCTCGACCCCTAATAATTAAATTCCAGAACACCTTCGTTTTTAGGTGACATCGCATGTCTGCGAACGGGTCACGCTTGGGAACCATGTTTTGGACATTTCAGCATTCCACCACACTTTAATACACATGCTAGGGTCCATTGCAAGGTTTGGAGGTATTCCGATGTCCCGAAGAGCTTCTTCCTACAAAACCCTGATCCGTGGGCCTGGATCGTCTACCCCCTAGATGTTCTTATGAAAGGCGTAGCCCGGTGGATTTTTCTCTTGGTTTGTGCTTGGTTGGGTTATATGATAATTCCAAACCATGTTTGGGCACAAGTTGTGACATGATCCAACCCGGTTTCACCGAAACGGGGAGTTCCCGGCCAATTAAATTCCAGGATCTTCGTTTTTAGGTGATAGTGCATGTCTGCAAAGAGGGTGACACTTGGGCACCATGTTTTGGACATTTCAGCATTCCACCACACTTTAATACACATGCTAGGGTCCATTGCATGGGTTTGGAGGTATTCCGATGCTCTGAGGCGCTTCTTCCTATGAAACCCTGATCTATATGGGCCCAGAATCGTCTACCCCCTAGATGTTCTTATGAAAGGGTAGCCCGGTGGATTTTTCTCTTGGTTTGTGCTTGGTTGGGTTATAGGATAATTCCAAACCATGTTTGGGCATAAGTTGTGACAAGATCTAACCTGGTTTCACCGAAATGGGGAGTTCTCAATAACCTAATAATTAAATTTCCAGAACACCTTCGTTTTTAGGTGACATCGCATGTCTGAGAACGGGTCACGCTTGGGAACCAGATTTTGGACATTTCAGCATTCCACCACACTTTAATACACATGCTAGGGTCCATTGCAAGGTTGGAGATATTTCGATGTCCGGAAGTGCTTCTTGCTACAAAACCCTGATCGGATCGCCTACCCCTAGCTGTTCTTATTAATGGGTAGCCCGGTGGATTTTTCTCTTGGTTTGTGCTTGGTTGGGTTATATGATAATTCCAAACCATGTTTGGGCACAAGTTGTGACATGATCCAACCCGGTTTCACCGAAACGGGGAGTTCCCAGCCAATTAAATTCCAGGATCTTCGTTTTTAGGTGATAGTGCATGTCTGCAAAGAGGGTGACACTTGGGCACCATGTTTTGGACATTTCAGCATTCCACCACACTTTAATACACATGCTAGGGTCCATTGCATGGGTTTGGAGGTATTCTGATGCTCCGAGGCGCTTCTTCCTATGAAACCCTGATCTATATGGGCCTGTAATCGCCTACCCCTTAGATGTTCTTATGAAAGGGGTAGCCCGGTGGATTTTTCTCTAGGTTTGTGATTGGTTGGGTTATAGGATAATTCCAAACCATGTTTGGGCATAAGTTGTGACAAAATCTAACATGGTTTCACCGAAATGGGGAGTTCTCGACCCCCTAATAATTAAATTTCTAGAACACCTTCGTTTTTAGGTGACATCGCATGTCTAAGAACGGGTCACACTTGGGAACCATGTTTTGGACATTTCAGCATTCCACCACACTTTAATACACATTCTAGCGTCCATTGCAAGGTTTGGAGGTATTCCGATGTCCCGGAGAGCTTCTTCCTACAAAACCCTGATCCATGGACCTGGATCATCTACCCCCTAAATGTTCTTATGAAAGGGGTAGCCCGGTGGATTTTTATCTTGGTTTGTGCTTGGTTGGGTTATATTATAATTCCAAACCATGTTTGCGCACAAGTTATGACATGATCCAACCCGGTTTCACCGAAACGGGGAGTTCCCAGCCAATTAAATTCCAGGATCTTCGTTTTTAGGTGATAGTGCATGTCTGCAAATAGGGTGACACTTGGGCACCATGTTTTGTACATTTCACCATTCCACCACACTTTAATACACATGCTAGGGTCCATTGCATGGGTTTGGAGGTATTCCGATGCTCCGAGGCGCTTCTTCCTATGAAACACTGGTCTATATGGGCCCAAAATCATCTACCCCCCTAGATGTTCTTATGAAAGGGGTAGCCCAGTGATTTTTCTCTTGGTTTGTGCTTGGTTGGGTTATAGGATAATTCCAAACCATTTTTGAGCATAAGTTGTGACAAGATCTAACCTGGTTTCACCGAAATGGGGAGTTCTTCTCGACCCTAATAATTAAATTTCCGTAACACCTTCGCTTTTAGGTGATATCGCATGTCTATGAACGGGTCACACTTGGGAACCATGTTTTGGACATTTCAGCATTCCACCACACTTTAATACACATGCTAGGGTCCATTGCAAGGTTTGGAGGTATTCGAATGTCCCGAAGAGCTTCTTCCTACAAAACCGTGATCCGTGGGCTGGATCGCCTACCCCTAGATGTTCTTATGAAAGGGTAGCCGTGGATTTTTCTCTTGGTTTGTGCTTGGTTGGGTTATATCATAATTACAAACCATGTTTGCGCAAAAGTTGTAACATGATCCAACCTGTTTCACCAAACGGGAGTTCCCTACCAATTAAATTCTAGGATCTTCGTTTTTAGGTGATAGTGCATGTCTGCAAAGAGGGTGATACGTGGGCACCATGTTTGGATATTTCATCATTCCACCACACTTTAATACACAGGCTAGGGTCCATTGCATGTGTTTGGAGGTATTCCGATGCTCCGAGGCGCTTCTTCCTATGAAACCCTGATCTATATGGGCCTTAATCGCCTACCCTCTAGATGTTCTTATGAAAGGGGTAGCCCGGTGGATTTTTCTCTTGGTTTGTGCTTGGTTGGGTTATAGGATAATTCCAAACCATGTTTGGGCATAAGTTGTGACAAGATCTAACCTGGTTTCACCGAAATGGGGAGTTCTCGACCCCCTAATAATTAAATTTCCAGAACACCTTCGTTTTTAGGTGACATCGCATGTCTGCGAACGGGTCACGCTTGGGAACCATGTTTTGGACATTTCAGCATTCCACCACACTTTAATACACATGCTAGGGTCCATTGCAAGGTTTGGAGGTATTTCGATGTCCCGAAGAGCTTCTTCCTACAAATCCCTGATCTGTGGGCCTGGATCGTCTACCCCCTAGATGTTCTTATGAAAGGGGTAGCCCGGTGGATTTTTCTCTTGGTTTGTGCTTGGTTGGGTTATATGATAATTCCAAACCATGTTTGGGCACAAGTTGTGACATGATCCAACCCGGTTTCACCGAAACGGGTGTTCCCGGCCAATTAAATTCCAGGATCTTCGTTTTTAGGTGATAGTGCATGTCTGCAAAGAGGGTGACACTTGGGCACCATGTTTTGACATTTCAGCATTCCACCACACTTTAATACACATGCTAGGGTCCATTGCATGGGTTTGGAGGTATTCCGATGCTCCGAGGCGCTTCTTCCTATGAAACCCTGATCTATATGGGCCCAGAATCGTCTACCCCCCTAGATGTTCTTATGAAAGGGTAGCCCGGTGGATTTTTCTCTTGGTTTGTGCTTGGTTGGGTTATAGGATAATTCCAAACGATGTTTGGGCATAAGTTGTGACAAGATCTAACCTGGTTTCACCGAAATGGGGAGTTCTCGACCTCCTAATAATTAAATTTCCAAAACACCTTCATTTTTAGGTGACATCGCATGTCTGAGAACGGGTCACGCTTGGGAACCAGATTTTGGACATTTCAGCATTCCACCACACTTTAATACACATGCTAGGGTCCATTGCAAGGTTTGGAGGTATTCCGATGTCCTGAAGAGCTTCTTCCTACAAAACCCTGATCCGTGGGCCTGGATCGTCTACCCCCCTAGATGTTCTTATGAAAGGGGTAGCCCGGTGGATTTTTCTCTTGGTTTATGCTTGGTTGGGTTATATGATAATTCCAAACCATGTTTGGGCACAAGTTGTGACATGATCCAACCCGGTTTCACCGAAACGGGGAGTTCCCAGCCAATTAAATTCTAGGATCTTCGTTTTTAGGTGATAGTGCATGTCTGCAAAGAGGGTGACACTTGGGCACCATGTTTTGAACATTTCAGCATTCCACCACACTTTAATACACATGCTAGGGTCCATTGCATGGGTTTGGAGGTATTCCGATGCTCCGAGGCGCTTCTTCCTATGAAACCCTGATCTATATGGGCCCATAATCGTCTACCCCCCTAGATGTTCTTATGAAAGGGGTAGCCCGGTGGATTTTTCTCTTGGTTTGTGCTTGGTTGGGTTATAGGATAATTCCAAACCATGTTTGGGCATAAGTTGTGACAAGATCTAACCTGGTTTCACCGAAATTGGGAGTTCTCGATAACCTAATAATTAAATTTCCAGAACACCTTCATTTTTAGGTGACATCGCATGTCTGCGAACGGGTCACACTTGGGAACCATGTTTTGGACATTTCAGCATTCCACCACACTTTAATACACATGCTAGGGTCCATTGCAAGGTTTGGAGGTATTCCGATGTCCCGAAGAGCTTCTTCCTACAAACCCCTGATCCGTGGGTATGGATCGTCTACCCCCCTAGATGTTCTTATGAAAGGGGTAGCCCGGTGGATTTTTCTCTTGGTTTGTGCTTGGTTGGGTTATATGATAATTCCAAACCATGTTTGGGCACAAGTTGTGACATGATCCAACCCGGTTTCACCGAAACGGGGAGTTCCCGGCCAATTAAATTCCAGGATCTTCGTTTTTAGGTGATAGTGCATGTCTGCAAAGAGGGTGACACTTGGGCACCATGTTTTGGACATTTCAGCATTCCACCACACTTTAATACACATGCTAGGGTCCATTGCAAGGTTTGGAGGTATTCCGATGCTTCGAGGCGCTTCTTCCTGTGAAACCCTGATCTATATGGGCCCAAAATCGTCTACCCCTCTAGATGTTCTTATGAAAGGGGTAGCCCGGTGGAATTTTGTTGGTTCATGCTTGGTTGGGTTATAGGATAATTCCAAACAATGTTTGGGCATAAGTTGTGACAAGATCTAACCTGGTTTCACCGAAATGGGGAGTTCTCGACCCCCTAATAATTAAATTTCTAGAACACCTTCGTTTTTAGGTGACATCGCATGTCTGCGAACGGGTCACACTTGGGAACCATGTTTTGGACATTTCAGCATTCCACCACACTTTAATACACATGCTAGGGTCCATTGCAAGGTTTGGAGGTATTCTGATGTCCCGAAGAGCTTCTTCCTACAAAACCCTGATCCGTTTGCCCCGATCGTCTACCCCCCCTAGATGTTCTTATGAAAGGGGTAGCCCGGTGGATTTTTCTCTTGGTTTGTGCTTGGTTGGGTTATATGATAATTCCAAACCATGTTTGGGCACAAGTTGTGACATGATCCAACCCGGTTTCACCGAAACGGGGAGTTCCCGGCCAATTAAATTCTAGGATCTTCGTTTTTAGGTGATAGTGCATGTCTGCAAAGAGGGTGACACTTGGGCACCATGTTTTGAACATTTCAGCATTCCACCACACTTTAATACACATGATAGGGTCCATTTCATGGGTTTGGAGGTATTCCGATGCTCTGAGGCGCTTCTTCCTATGAAACCGTGATATATGGGCGTAGAATCGTCTACCCCCTTAGATGTTCTTATGAAACGGGTAGCCTAGTGGATTTTTCTCTTGGTTTCTGCTTGGTTGGTTATAGGATAATTCCAAACCATGTTTGGGCATAAGTTGTGACAAGATCTAACCTGGTTTCACCGAAATGGGGAGTTCTCGACCCCCTAATAATTAAATTTCTAGAACACCTTCGTTTTTAGGTGACATCGCATGTCTGCGAACGGGTCACACTTGGGAACCATGTTTTGGACATTTCAGCATTCCACCACACTTTAATACACATGCTAGGGTCCATTGCAAGGTTTGGAGGTATTCCGATGTCCCGAAGAGCTTCTTCCCTACAAAAACCCTTATCCGTGGGTATCCCTATGTATTTTTCTCTTGGTTTGTGCTTGGTTGGGTTATATGATAATTCCAAACCATGTTTGGGCACAAGTTGTGACATGATCCAACCCGGTTTCACCGAAACGGGGAGTTCCCAGCCAATTAAATTCCAGGATCTTCGTTTTTAGGTGATAGTGCATGTCTGCAAAGAGGGTGACACTTGGGCACCATGTTTTGGACATTTCAGCATTCCACCACACTTTAATACACATGCTAGGGTCCATTGCATGGGTTTGGAGGTATTCTGATGCTCGAGGCGCTTCTTCCTATGAAACCCTGATCTATATGGGCCCAGAATCGTCTACCCCCCTAGATGTTCTTATGAAAGGGGTAGCCCGGTGGATTTTTCTCTTGGTTTGTGCTTGGTTGGGTTATAGGATAATTCCAAACCATGTTTGGGCATAAGTTGTGACAAGATCTAACCTGGTTTCACCGAAATGGGGAGTTCTCGACCCCCTAATAATTAAATTTCCAGAACACCTTCGTTTTTAGGTGACATCGCATGTCTGAAAACGGGTCACGCTTGGGAACCAGATTTTGGACATTTCAGCATTCCACCACACTATAATACACATGCTAGGGTCCATTGCAAGGTTTTGAGGTATTCCGATGTCCCCAAGAGCTTCTTCCTACAAAACCCTGATCCGTGGGCCTGGATCGTCTACCCTCCTAGATGTTCTTATGAAAGGGGTAGCCCGGTGGATTTTTCTCTTGGTTTGTGCTTGGTTGGGTTATATGATAATTCCAAACCATGTTTGGTCACAAGTTGTGACATGATCCAACCTTGTGTCACCGAAACGGGGAGTTCCCGGCCAATTAAATTCCAGGATCTTCGTTTTTAGGTGATAGTGCATGTCTGCAAAGAGGGTGACACTTGGGCACCATGTTTTGGACATTTCAGCATTCCACCACACTTTAATACACATGCTAGGGTCCATTGCATGGGTTTGGAGGTATTCCGATGCTCCGAGGCGCTTCTTCCTATGAAACCCTGATCTGTGGGCCTAGAATCGTCTACCCCCTAGATGTTCTTATGAAAGGGGTAGCCCGGTGGATTTTTCTCTTGGTTTGTGCTTGGTTGGGTTATAGGATAATTACAAACCATGTTTGGGCATAAGTTGTGACAAGATCTAACCTGGTTTCACCGAAATGGGGAGTTCTCGACCCCCTAATAATTAAATTTCTAGAACACCTTCGTTTTTAGGTGACATCGCATGTCTGCGAACGGGTCACACTTGGGAACCATGTTTTGGACATTTCAGCATTCCACCACACTTTAATACACATGCTAGGGTCCATTGCAAGGTTTGGAGGTATTCCGATGTCCCGAAGAGCTTCTTCCTACAAAACCCTGATCCGTGGGCATGGATCGTCTACCCCCCTAGATGTTCTTATGAAAGGGGTAGCCCGGTGGATTTTTCTCTTGGTTGGGTTATATGATAATTCCAAACCATGTTTGGGCACAAGTTGTGACATGATCCAACCCGGTTTCACCGAAACGGGGAGTTCCCAGCCAATTAAATTCCAGGATCTTCGTTTTTAGGTGATAGTGCATGTCAGCAAAGAGGGTGACACTTGGGCACCATGTTTTGACATTTCAGCATTCCACCACACTTTAATACACATGCTAGGGTCCATTGCATGGGTTTGGAGGTATTCCGATGCTCCGAGGCGCTTCTTCCTATGAAACCCTGATCTATATGGGCCCAGAATCGTCTACCCCCTAGATGTTCTTATGAAAGGGGTAGCCCGGTGGATTTTTCTCTTGGTTTGTGCTTGGTTGGGTTATAGGATAATTCCAAACCATGTTTGGGCATAAGTTGTGACAAGATCTAACCTGGTTTCACCGAAATGGGGAGTTCTCAATGACCTAATAATTAAATTTCCGTAACACCTTCGCTTTTAGGTGACATCGCATGTCTGAGAACGGGTCACGCTTGGGAACCAGATTTTGGACATTTCAGCATTCCACCACACTTTAATACACATGCTAGGGTCCATTGCAAGGTTTGGAGGTATTCATATATCCCCAAGAGCTTCTTCCTATAAAACCCGATCCAGGCCTGGATCGCTCACCCCTAGATGTTCTTATGAAAGGGGTAGCCCGGTGGATTTTTCTCTTGGTTTGTGCTTGGTTGGGTTATATGATAATTCCAAACCATGTTTGGGCACAAGTTGTGACATGATCCAACCCGGTTTCACCGAAACGGGGAGTTCCCGACCAATTAAATTCCAGGATCTTCGTTTTTAGGTGATAGTGCATGTCAGCAAAGAGGGTACACTTGGGAACCATGTTTTGGACATTTCAGCATTCCACCACACTTTAATACACATGCTAGGGTCCATTTCATGGGTTTGGAGGTATTCCGATGGTCCGAGGAGTTTCTTCCAATGAAACCCTGATCTATATGGGCCCAGAATCGTCTACCCCCCTAGATGTTCTTATGAAAGGGGTAGGCCGGTGGATTTTTCTCTTGGTTTGTTCTTGGTTGGGTTATAGGATAATTCCAAACCATGTTTGGGCATAAGTTGTGACAAGATCTAACCTGGTTTCACCGAAATGGGGAGTTCTCGACCTCCTAATAATTAAATTACAGAACACCTTCGTTTTTAGGTGACATCGCATGTCTCAGAACGGGTCATGCTTGGGAACCAGATTTTGGACATTTCAGCATTCCACCACACTTTAATACACATGCTAGGGTCCATTGCAAGGTTTGGAGGTATTCCGATGTCCCGAAGAGCTTCTTCCTACAAACCCCGATCCATGGGCCTGGATCGCCTACCCCTAGATGTTCTTATGAAAGGGGTAGCCGTGGATTTTTCTTGGTTTGTGCTTGGTTGGGTTATATGATAATTCCAAACCATGTTTGGGCACAAGTTGTGACATGATCCAACCTGGTTTCACCAAAACGGGGAGTTCCTACCAATTAAAGTCCAGGATCGTCGTTTTTAGGTGATAGTGCATGTCTGCAAAGAGGGTGAAACTTGGGCACCATGTTTTGGACATTTCTGCATTCCACCACACATTAATACACATGGTAGGGTCCATTGCATGGGTTTGGAGGTATTCCGATACTCTGAGGTGATTCTTCTTATGAAACCCTGATCTATGGGCCCAGAATCGTCTACCCCCTAGATGTTCTTATGAAAGGGGTAGCCCGGTGGATTTTTCTCTTGGTTTGTGCTTGGTTGGGTTATAGGATAATTCCAAACCATGTTTGGGCATAAGTTGTGACAAGATCTAACCTGGTTTCACCAAAATGGGGAGTTCTCGACCCCCTAATAATAAAATTTCTAGAACACCTTTCGTTTTAGGGTGACATCGCATGTCTATGAACGGGTCACGCTTGGGAACCATTTTTTTGACATTTCAGAATTCCACCACACTTTAATACACATGCTAGGGTCCATTGCAAGGTTTGGAGGCATTCGATGTCCGAAGGGCTTCTTCCTACAAAACCCTGATTCATGGGCCTGGATCGTCTACCCCCTAGATGTTCTTATGAAAGGGGTAGCCCGACGGATTTTCTCTTGGTTTGTGCTTGGTTGGGTTATATGATAATTCCAAACCATGTTTGGGCACAAGTTGTGACATGATCCAACCCTGTTTCACCAAAACGGGGAGTTCCTAGCCAATTAAATTCCAGGATCTTCCTTTTTAGGTGATAGTGAATGTCAGCAAAGAGGGTGACACTCGGGCACCATGTTTTGGACATTTCAGCATTCCACCACACTTTAATACACATGCTAGGGTCCATTGCATGGGTTTGGAGGTATTCCGATGCTCTGAGGCGATTCTTCCTATGAAACCCTGATCTATAGGCCTGTAATCGCCTACCCCCTAGATGTTCTTATGAAAGGGTAGCCCGTGGATTTTTGCCTTGGTTTGTTCTTGGTTGGGTTATAGGATAATTCCAAACCATGTTTGGGTATAAGTTACGACAAGATCTAACCTGGTTTCACCGAAATGGGGAGTTATCGACCCCCTAATAATTAAATTTCCAGAACACCTTCGTTTTCAGGTGACACCGCATGTCTGCGAACGGGTCACACTTGGGAACCAGGGTTTGGACATTTCAGCGTTCCACCACACTTTAATACACATGCTAGGGTCCATTGCAAGGTTTGGAGGTATTCCGATGTCCCGAAGAGCTTCTTCCTACAAAACCCTGATCCGTGGTTCGGATCGCCTACCCCTAGATGTTCTTATGAAAGGGTAGCCCAGTGGATTTTTCTCTTGGTTTGTGCTTGGTTGGGTTATATGATAATTCAAAACCATGTTTGGGCACAAGTTGTGACATGATCAAACCTGGTTTCACCAAATCGGGGAGTTCACGACCAATTAAATTCTATGATCTTCGTTTTTATGTGATAGTGCATGTCTGCAAAGAGGGTGACACTTGGGCACCATGTTTTGGACATTTTAGCATTCCACCACACTTTAATACACATGCTAGGGTCCATTGCATGGGTTTGGAGGTATTCCGATGTCCCGAAGAGCTTCTTCCTATGAAGCCCTGATCTATATGGGCCCTGAATCGTTTACCCCCCTAGATGTTCTTATGAAAGGCGTAGCCCGGTGGATTTTTCTCTTGGTTTGTTCTTGGTTGGGCTATAGGATAATTCCAAACCATGTTTGGGCATAAGTTGTGACAAGATCTAACCTGGTTTCACCGAAATGGGGAGTTCTCACCCCTAATAATTAAATTTCCAGAAGACCTTCGTTTTTCGGTGACATCGCATGTCTGAAAACGGGTCACTCTTGGGAACCAGATTTTGGACATTTCAGCATTCCACCACACTTTAATACACATGCTAGGGTCCATTGCAAGGTTTGGAGGTATTCCGATGTCCCGAAGAGCTTCTTCCTACAAAAACCCTGATCCGTGGGCCTGGATCATCTATCCCCCTAGATGTTCTTATGAAAGGTGTAGCCCGGTGGATTTTTCTCTTGGTTTGTGCTTGGTTGGGTTATATGATAATTCCAAACCATGGTTGGGCACAAGTTTTGACATGATCCAAACCGGTTTCACCGAAACCGGGAGTTCCCGGCCAATTAAATTCTATGATCTTTGTTTTTAAGTGATAGTGCATGTCTGCATAGAGGGTGACACTTGGGCACCATGTTTTGGACATTTCAGCATTCCACCACACTTTAATACACATTCTAGGGTCCATTGCATGGTTTTGTAGGTATTCCGATGCTCCGAGGCGCTTCTTCCTATGAAACCCTCGATCTATATGGGCCTGTAATCGCTCACCCCCTAGATGTTCTTATGAAAGGGTAGCCCGGTGGATTTTTCTCTTGGTTTGTGCTTGGTTGGGTTATAGGATAATTCCAAACCATGTTTGGGCATAAGTTGTGACAAGATCTAACCTGGTTTCACCGAAATGGGGAGTTCTCGACCCCCTAATAATTAAATTTCCAGAACACCTTCGTTTTTAGGTGACATCGCATGTCTGCGAACGGGTCACGCTTGGGAACCATGTTTTGGACATTTCAGCATTCCACCACACTTTAATACACATGCTAGGGTCCATTGCAAGGTTTGGAGGTATTCCGATGTCCCGAAGAGCTTCTTCCTACAAAACCCTGATCCGTGGGCCTGGATCGTCTACCCCCCTAGATGTTCTTATGAAAGGGGTAGCCCGGTGGATTTTTCTCTTGGTTGGGTTATATGATAATTCCAAACCATGTTTGGGCACAAGTTGTGACATGATCCAACCCGGTTTCACCGAAACGGGGAGTTCCTAGCCAATTAAATTCTAGGATCTTCGTTTTTAGGTGATAGTGCATGTCTGCAAAGAGGGTGACACTTGGGCACCATGTTTTGGACATTTCAGCATTCCACCACACTTTAATACACATGCTAGGGTCCATTGCATGGGTTTGGAGGTATTCCGATGCTCCGAGGCGCTTCTTCCTATGAAACCCTGATCTATATGGGCCTAGAATCGTCTACCCCCTAGATGTTCTTATGAAAGGGGTAGCCCGGTGGATTTTCTCTTGGTTTGTGCTTGGTTGGGTTATAGGATAATTCCAAACCATGTTTGGGCATAAGTTGTGACAAGATCTAACCTGGTTTCACCGAAATGGGGAGTTCTCGACCCCCTAATAATTAAATTTCCAGAACACCTTCGTTTTTAGGTGACATCGCATGTCTGCGAACGGGTCACGCTTGGGAACCATGTTTTGGACATTTCAGCATTCCACCACACTTTAATACACATGCTAGGGTCCATTGCAAGGTTTGGAGGTATTCCGATGTCCCGAAGAGCTTCTTCCTACAAAACCGTGATCCATTGGCCTGGATCGTCTACCCCCCTAGATGTTCTTATGAAAGGGGTAGCCCGGTGGATTTTCTCTTGGTTTGTGCTTGGTTGGGTTATATGATAATTCCAAACCATGTTTGGGCACAAGTTGTGACATGATCCAACCCGGTTTCACCGAAACGGGGAGTTCCCGGCCAATTAAATTCCAGGATCTTCGTTTTTAGGTGATAGTGCATGTCTAAAAAGAGGGTGACACTTGGGCACCATGTTTTGGACATTTCAGCATTCCACCACACTTTAATACACATGATAGGGTCCATTTCATGGGTTTGGAGGTATTACGATGCTCCGAGGCGCTTCTTCCTATGAAACCCTAATCTATGGGCCCAGAATCGTTTACCCCCCTAGATGTTCTTATGAAAGGGGTAGCCCGGTGGATTTTTCTCTTGGTTTGTGCTTGGTTGGGTTATAGGATAATTCCAAACCATGTTTGGGCATAAGTTGTGACAAGATCTAACCTGGTTTCACCGAAATGGGGAGTTCTCGACCCCTAATAATTAAATTTCTAGAACACCTTCGTTTTTAGGTGACATCGCATGTCTGCGAACGGGTCACACTTGGGAACCATGTTTTGGACATTTCAGCATTCCACCACACTTTAATACACATGCTAGGGTCCATTGCAAGGTTTGGAGGTATTCCGATGTCCCGAAGAGCTTCTTCCTACAAAACCCTGATCCGTGGGCCTGGATCGTCTACCCCCTAGATGTTCTTATGAAAGGGGTAGCCCGGTGGATTTTTCTCTTGGTTTGTGCTTGGTTGGGTTATATGATAATTCCAAACCATGTTTGGGCACAAGTTGTGACATGATCCAACCCGGTTTCACCGAAACGGGGAGTTCCCAGCCAATTAAATTCTAGGATCTTCGTTTTTAGGTGATAGTGCATGTCTGCAAAGAGGGTGACACTTGGGCACCATGTTTTGGACATTTCAGCATTCCACCACACTTTAATACACATGCTAGGGTCCATTGCATGGGTTTGGAGGTATTCCGATGCTCCGAGGCGCTTCTTCCTATGAAACCCT